>JASPKZ010005311.1:710000-782500 GCA_030220185.1 Diploptera punctata
AATTGTTAGGAGCTAAAGGTACATTGTTTAGCTGCGAGGTTCTATTGTTTTTTTTTCGATCTCATGGATCTCTTAATGTATAAACATGTATAAACAAAAAAGTTCTGTTCTTATATATTCGTTTTTCTTTTTATCGGTCCTTTAGTATCCTGCTATTGCTCTCAACATCTTCATTTCAGCAGCCTCTATTTGTTAATAAAATAAAATAAAATAAAATAATAATAATAATAACAATAATAATAATCCAGTTTGCCTGTAGGCCTACCATTTCCTAGCAACAAACCAACAATTATAAAGTGTACAATATGACATAAATAAAATAACAATAAATAAAAACAAATAACAGGATCTCATGATACAGTAGTAACAATAATAATAATAATAATAATAATAATAATAACAATAATAATCCAGTTTGCATAACGCACTATATTTACTTCTTTTTTAACGCATTTTAATTGTTAGGAGCTAAAGGTACATTGTTTAGCTGCGAGGTTCTATTGTTTTTTTCGATCTCATGGATCTCTTAATGTATAAACAAAAAAGTTGCTCGTTTCTGTTGGATTATATCAACAGGAATTTGAAATGATCGTACAAACAAGCCGATATAAAACCCGAAAAGTCAAAAATCAACATTTAATATCTAATGGAAACAGGCGGTGCGGAGTAAATACATGTCCGGCCGCTGTGCAGATAAAACCTCGTGCTGCATTTAATACAAACAATAAACTCAAATCTGCTCGCCGCCATTTTTTCCCCAGCTCGTAACCTACAAAGAGATGAAGTCTGATGATTACCAACCTGATAAACCTAAAATTTAATTAATAACTAGAGTATATTCTGTTCTGTGCAAGTGGACAATTCATACAGTAGGCCTACTGCAGTTCGCCTGCATGCTGAACCAGATATTTATGTTACAAGGGTAAAAAGTGACGGATGAGTTGATAATGTATTCGTAAAACATTTTTAATTCTTGTACTATAATATTTATCATTTCATCCTTAATACAAAACAATTATAAGTAAAACACAGAAATAAATTATTAGTCACAGAAATGGACTTTTCAAGATCAGCAAGAATGTCAAAATTAGACCAACTAAAAAATAATACAATAAGAGAAATTATGAATGTAGAAAAGGGTATTGTACAAGAGACAGAATAAATCCAACTAAGAAGACACACAAACAAAGAAGTATTAAAATGGATACCTCCTGAAAAAGGGAAACGTGGTAGACCAAAGCCAACGTGGATAAAGGAAATTCAACACAACATGAAGAAGAGAAATATGACAGAAGCAGACACACAAGATTGGGAAGTGGTAGACCAAAGCCAACGTGGATAAAGGAAATTCAAGATAACATGAAGAAGAGAAATATGACAGAAGCAGACACGCAAGATCGGTAAATGTGGAAGAAAAAAAGTGTATATTTTGGTTGAGGATGCCTGTGTAAATAACAGAAACAATCCTGAATAAAAAAAGAATAATCATAATTTAATGCGTATAATTTTAATTTCATATTATGTCCTACTACGTCACGTTTAATAAATAAAGATACTATTAACAAGTATACATGCATTACAGAGAGACTTGTCGTCCCAACTCTTTTTCAAAAAACGTTAAACTAAAAATATATAAAACTGTTATTCTCCCAGTCTTGGCTTTAATTTAATTAAATTCAAGCCACTCTGCCAAGGTTTTCGGTGGTTTCTCTTGGCGTCAAGACAATGTCGGAGTGGTCCCCTTGAGTCCACCAGTAAATTACAATCTTCCCACATTTTTCAAAATTCTAAATTAATATCCAGATCAGCTAAATCCTGAGGTAGCCGTTTCTGATTGGAATGGCAATTTGCCCTCCCGTTCATGCCCCTTCGGGGCTTGGCGGCTTCTGCGGCTGTTGCGGTCTCCATCCTGGCGGCATGATCGGCGGACAACTAGATCATAAGCTTCGAGAAGCGTCTTCAATACTTGTTAATGCTAGACCATCGGATCTTTGCCAACCGATCTACGGCTAGTTGGGGCCGGCAGTGGATAATCGCTCAAACATCGACGATTAAAAACCAAAGGGCTGTAGAGGGCATGTAAGACCCTATAGCAGCCGGAAGTTGCAAGGTCCCAAGCTGCGAACCCTCGGCTGCCAAGTAGGCTCCCGGGAAGCTGGGTGCTTGCTTGGCTGGCTGAGAGGCAAGCATAAAAAGAATGGTCTAGTTATATTATATGGATGCAAAACATGGACTCTTACTTAAAGGGAGAAAAGAAGATTACGAGTATTTGAGAATAAGATTTAAGATTTTAAGATTTAAGATTTATTTAGCCTGGTGGAGTTAAGGCCATGTGGCCTTCTCTTCCACTCACCAGGACAAACATATATTACATAAGAATATAACAATCTTAATTAACTCTAATATTAAACACTAAGTAAAATTTTGATCAAAAGATAATATCTAATATATTACGATCTATTATACAACCAGTTAATATTAGTTAAAATTAAGACTAAAACTAATAATAAAATGTATACAAGCAAGACATATTAAATTGTCCCTGTCTAGTGTATATAAAAAACAGGAAAATAATGAGATATAGAAAACTAATTTTACGATTATACAATATTTAAAACAAAACAAATAAAAATATGTGTTATTCTTAATATTATTTACATAAATAATTAAATATATTAATATTGCTAAAAGAATACTATCAGTGAGGTGTATAAGTTAGTTTGTTATTAAATAATTATTTAGTTTGTTTTTGAAGGATGTTATAGTCTGACAGTCTCTGACATAGGACGGAAGGGAATTCCATGTTTTGGTAAGTGACACCGTAAAAGATAATGAATAATATACAGTGTGATGAGGCGGGATATAAAGGACAATGTGCTGATGGGATCGAGTGTCAAGATTATGTGTGTCGGATAGTCTGATGAAGCGGCGTGATAAATAATTAGGCGATGATGTGTGAAGTATTTTTATAGAGAAGGGATAGGGAATGGACAGTTCTACGATATCTTAGACGAAACCACGATAATTGTTCCAGGGACGGTGTAACATGGTCAAATTTGCGAATACCACAAATAAAACGTGCGCAAGAATTATGAACACGTTGAAGTCTTTGAGTAGAAATAATATTTAAGTCTGTAAAAAGAGTGTCACAATAATCAAAATGGGGCATTGCAAGGGTTTCTACTAAAATTTTCCTAAGGGCGAATGACAAACAATTTCGTACACGATTTAATGAATGTATTATTGAGAAGACTGTTTTGCATGTATGGTTTATTTGTGTATTCCAATTTAAGTTTTTGTCAATAAATACTCCTAGAATTTTTACTGTCTCACTATAAGGGATTTGAACTCCGTTTAGTGACACATGCGAAACTGTGTTTAGGTTAATTGTAGATAATAGTCTCTGATGACCCATAATGATTGATTGTGACTTTTTAGGATTTAATTGCAGTCCATATTTAACTGTCCAAGTCATTAGTGAGTCAAGATCCTCGTTAATTTTGGCAACAGCGTCATTTAGTGAATATTTGTCTGTGTGGATGTAGATTTGCATGTCGTCTGCAAATAAATTATGTTTGCAATGCTTTAGGGAGTTAGATATGTCATTTATGTAGATTGAAAAAAGCAAAGGTCCAAGTACCGAACCCTGTGTAACCCCAGCTTTACGGAAGGATCAAGAAGAACATAATGTATGATTTCCTATAACAGATTGCTGGCGCTCATGAAGGTAGGAATTGAACCATTTCGTGGCACTATCAGAGAGTAAGAGGTTTTTAAGTTATGCAACAATAAGTCCAAGTCTACCGTGTCGAATGCTTTACTAAAGTCCAGTAATGTAAGAATGGTAAGTTTTCGATTATCAGCAGCTTCGCGTATGTCTTCGCAAATATTTAGTAGAGCAGTATTTGTATTGTGTCCTGTCCTGAAGCCTGACTGAAATTGATCTAGAAGGTTGTAATCATTTAGGTATTCAGTCAGTTGTTTATGGACTAATCGTTTCTTAGGAAAATTTTGAGCCAAAAAGACATGAACTGACAGGTCAATGAACAAAACTACATAATAGTGAGCTACATTATATGTATAGGAAGCCAGATATAATAAGAACAGTTAAGTCTCGTAGACTGCGATGGGCAGGACATGTGGCATGTATGGGGAATGAAAGACGTGCTTGGAAGATTTTTGTAGGAAAAAGAGAAGGAAAATGGCCAGTTGATAGACCAAGAATGAGGTAGGCAAATAACATTAACCATGATTTGAAGTACAGGGGATGATTGGAAAACATTACCTCAGGATAGGAATGTATATAGAGCTTATGTCCGCGCGGCCATGCACCTAAGGGTTCGATAGAGCCAGTGAGTTATAGGGACAGCGTATTACATTAATTTACGTATTTGTAATTATTGCATTGCAGATGTGTAATTCTAAAGAGCTGGACAGAAGTTGATGTGCATAGAACTATTAAAGGAGATTGTATCAGGCGGAACCAGGTTCGGGTCTTCACCACCACCGTAACAGTGGAAGTTACGATCCGCTGAAAATAGCAGTTGGTGTAAAGAATTCTTCATTGTCTGAATGTGAATTTAAATTAAATTTCAATAATGTAAGAAAGGGGATCTTTGCTTCGTGCAGAAAAATGCATTAAGCACAAATATCGTCGTCAGAATCTGAATCCATCCATAGTAATTCTGCCCGAGGGCAGGTCTTTCACTCCAATCATAGCATTATCATGCTATGCTTTGCAGCTTTACTAGAGAATTGTAGGTGTGGCAGCTTCCCGTTGCTTTCCACACCGGGGAAAGATGATGATGATAATGATAAGGATGATGATGGTGATGATGGCCATGTGATTATGGGGACCGTTTGGGCCTTTAAGTTTTCCTTACATTTGTCTTACAGGTGAGGAAAAACCCCGATAAAAACCTCACCCAGAAAAACTGTCCCGACCGGGGATCGAACCCGGGCCCGCTGCGTGGCAAGGCATCACGCTATCTCGAGACCACATCGGTGGACAGAATCTGAATAAGAAGTAGAAAATGGTGATAATACTGTAGAGACAGAACAGAATAACATTATCTGTGGATTTGTTTATAAAATATAATTATCCTATTTCATCAAAAAATAGGAGATTGCATCTGGTGTCATAGTAACGAACGTGAAAGGTATCATGAAAATGGTGTAAGAACTAAGGGAAGAAAAAAATTGTAGGTCTAATATAAAGAAATAAATCTTATTCCATGATAATATATCGAGATGATTATGTTATATAATTGTGTTTAAAATGTCTGATAAATAAAATGTTTACGCAATGAAGTCATCTTTAAACTGTCCCGATTCACTCAAAAGACTGAATTAGGTGCATAGGGACATGCATTACTTGAATATAAATGTAAATAATTCATTACGCATTTGATTGATAAAATTATAACTGGTACAAAATGCTGACCAATTATTATATTAAAGCATGAAGTAAAAAACGTAGATGTGTGTACAGAGTTTCTGATTTTTGTCCCTATTCACCTGAGCTTACCCCAACTGCATAATCAGGACTAAAATATAGTAGCGAAAGATTTTTAAGGGTGAATGGGGCTGAGTATTTATTTATTTTATTTTATTTATTTATTTATTTAGCCTGGTGGAGTTAAGGCCATGTGGCCTTCTCTTCCACTCACCAGAACAAGCATATGTTACATATGAATACAAAAAAAAATACAATAATAGTCATATAAAACAGGACAAACATATGTTACACGTGAATACAAAAAAATTACAATAGTAGTCATATTAGACAGGACAAACATGTTACATATGAATACAAAAAAAAGTTACAATAATAGTTATTGAACAATTCATTATCTGTCATATTGAATAATAATGAAATTAATGTCTAATAATAGAATGAAACTAAATACAATTAAAATTAAATTAATGATACAATGAATAAAAAGGAATAACAGCTCGAATCTACTATGCATAAAAAGAAGAGAAAAAAAACACTACAATGAATTAATCTACGCTTTTTATACAAGGCATTAGGTAAATATATTAACAAATCCTAAGTCTATTTTTATTAAATAATGCAAAAACGCATTATTAATTCTTAAAAAGTAGTATTAGTGAGTTGTTTCTGTTAGTTATTTTATTTTCAATTTATTTCTGAAAGATGGTAAAGTTTGGCAGTCTCTGACATAGGGTGGAAGTGAATTCCATGTTCTATCAAGAGAAACTGTAAAAGATTTCGAATAATAGGTAGTATGATGAGGAGGGATATAAAGGACACTGTGCTCAAGGGATCGGGTATCTAAGTTATGTGTATCAGAGAGTTTAGTGAAGCGGTGTGATAAATAATAAGGTAAAGATGTGTGTAATATGTTATAGAGTAGGCATAGGGAATGGATGGTTCTACGATCTTGAAGACGAAGCCATGACAATTGTTCCAGGGATGGTGTAACGTGATCAAATCTACGTATACCATAAATAAAACGTATGCAAGAATTGTGAACACGTTGAAGTCTTTGGGTAAGAACAGTATTTAGGTCAGTAAAAAGAGTATCACAATAATCAAAATGGGGCATTGCGAGTGTTTCTACTAGCATTTTCTTAGAGAAAACGGTAAACATTTCTTATACGATTTAATGAGTGTATTATTGAGAAGATAGTTTTGCAAATGTTATTTATTTGTTTATTCCAAATTAAATGTTTATCCATAAACACTCCTAGATTTTTTACTGTCTCACTATAAGGGATCTGAACCCCATTAAGTGACACATGTAATACTGCATTTGTGTTAATTGAGGATAATAGTCTCTGATGGCCCATAATGATTGCTTGTGTCTTTCTAGGATTTAATTCAAGTCCATATTTCTCTGTCCACGCCGTTAGCGAGTCAAGGTCCTCGTTAATTTTGGTTACCGCGTCATTTAAAGAATATTTGTCTATCTTATAGCTTATAACCATCGCAAGAAACTCCTGAACATTTTGCAAAAAGTCCCGTCACAATCGGATGGCAGCGCATAAAATACGAACAAACAAACATTATTTTTTTATATTTTGTAATATTTATTCCTAGGTGTTTGAATTTACCCACTTCTTGAAATTTGATCTCATTTATCATTAACTTCCCTTTTCCATTAGACCTATATAATGTACTTCTATGTATGAACTTATATTTAGTTACACTGATGTTTACTTCCAGTCACAATTTCTTAGTGTTACCCAGTAGAGTGTGCGTGTTGGCCCTTAGTATCTCTTCGCTATCGCCTAAAAATACTAATCTGTTTCCAGGAATTATAATTCAGCCAAGTTTCTTCTTCTCTTCTTCTACTACAAGGTTTAGGCTATGCAGCCTGTTCCGGCGAAGTTAAAAGTGGAGTCCATCTTCTTCGTGGTCGGCCAACATCTCTTGTTCCTCTGGGATTATACAGGAAGATTCTTTTTGGTATTCTTTCGTTGTTCATTCTCATTAAGTGTTCTGTCCATTTCTTATTATTTTCGCTGATTTTATCTTCAATTTTATATATATTTAATTCTTCTCGTATAGTTTCATTCCTTATTCTATCCGCTCTTTGTTATCCAGTACAATTTTTGATCTAATTCCATATTTACCAATAAATGCCATTACTTTTGACTTATTTATTGATATTTTACAATTATATCCATTGGCTATTAATTTAAATTTATATGCTAACATTTGGAGCTCATTTTCAGATTCTGCTAAAAGTACAACATCGTCAGCGAATAATAAAGCATTTATTTTATCTTTATTGTCAATTAATATTCCTTCATTAGTTAAAGCCTTCTGCCATTCTTTTAGGATATCGTCCATATAAATATTAAATAATATAGGTGAGAGTGAACACCCTTGTCGTACTCCTTGGTTTATTTGAAAAAATGTCTTATTTTTAGTCAACTGAGGGTCAATACAAATTTTTCTCCTTCGCCTTTTAGTAATAGAACATTCATCTGGCCGCCTTACAAGGGCTGCGCAGATATAGTTGGGTGGTGGGATTGCCATCTTACAGCCTCCCAACTTAATTCAGCCAAGTTCCAGATATTAATTTTATATTATTATTATACTTCTAAAAAAATATTTCAATTATGTATAACAGAATAACTGCAGTTAAAATGAATTTTTCGAGAAGAGCTGCCAGAAAATCTCGACTGGAAAGAATTAAAAACACAGAAATTAGAAAACGGATGAATGCAGAAAGAATTATAATGGATAAGATTGAACACAGAAGGCTAATATGGTATAGGCACGTATGCAGGATGGAAGACTTCCAAAGGCCATATATGCATGGAAAATTGAGAGACGTAGCAGAATAGGAATACCAAGAACAACCTGGAAGAATAACATTCAGAATTCAATGAGGAAATTTGGTGTAGCGGATGAAGACACAGAGGACAAAGAACAATGGAGAACTTTAATTAAGGGAAATTTGTTAATGTGTATTTCAAACTGACAGTCTCTAAGTCCGAAGTCATTTATGTATTTTTAATACTCATGTTAATTATTGAGATTGTTTGGAGAAAACCCTCAATGATGAGGAAAATTCTCAAAATGAATGAATGAATTTCCCTGGTATACATTCATAAAACTTTTTCAACATACTCTATTTACACATAGGCCTATTTAATTAAAGTGTCAGTTCCTATTACACTGAGCAACAAAAAAGAAACTTTTTTTTTGTCTCAGAAAGAAAAATAGGCATATGTGATTCCGATAGTATTTTTTCTCCTGAATTCAAATATCATATCGGTTTTTCTCCATCATGCAAGGTTTCCGATAGACAGGCATTTATTATAATTTCGAACACTTTAATATTTTCTACATTCGTAACCACATAATATTCGAACATTCGGACTCACCTAGAAAGTAAGAAATTACGATTTTCTGCTATATTTCGCCCAGTGGAGCATCTCTCTTGATGGTCCAACAATACTCGGCCAGCATAGATTAGGATTCCATTTGCCTCGATATCTGTTTTCCATAGCTGAAATCTCCTGATGAAAGTGTTCCCCGCGCTCATCGCTCACTGCGCCAAGATTTTCCGGGAAGAAATCTAGGTTTATTAAAAAATAATTATTTAAATCCATTAATTGAAATTGAAATAAAAAACTGTGGGCGATGGAGAAATTCCGAATACATATTTGAAAACACGATAAAAAAAACTGCATTAAGTACAACTATTGGTACTCATGAGACAAAAATCATGTGTTATTACGTATGGATCCGAAACATGGGTAGTGAGAACACAACAATCTGCGTAAATACTAGCTGACGAAATAAAATTCCTCAGACCAATAGCAGGATATCAAAGAACAGACAAAAAACACAGCACAAAAATAAGACAACAACTGAAAGTAGAGTAATTAAACACAACAATAGTGAAATACAGGACAAACTGGAAAGAACACTTAGCAAGGATGACTGAGAATAGAATAGGCTACTAAAAGCAGCATAATAACTTTGGGAAGACCAAAGAAAAGAGAGAGAGCAGCAATTTGGTGCCGGAACAGGCTAGTAAATAAGCCTAAACCGTGACGAAGGAAAATAAATATCTAATTACACCCCTACCACCTCAGATATATGAAAAATAGAGGTGAGACTCAGTTTACCAACTGGTTTTCATTAAAGTACATTTGTATGAAACTCAATAATGATAAATTCATGTAAAGAGAGGTATTCACATATTTTCTTTGTAACCATAAAATTATTATCCATTTAGTAGTATTTATTCTCCATTATATAAATTTAAAAATAAATGTAGATTAGTTTATTTCGTTATATCAATATAAATATTTGGTTATTTATTGAGTCTGATATTTACCTATCAATAAACATTTTTTATAACTGTGATTTTAGATTTAATTTACATTCGTTCATTTGATGATCTTATATAATATCTAGAGAGTGGAACAGAACTCTATCAACAAACTTCAATAGATTGTTCAGGGATGTTGGCTCAGTGTTTTGATTACACTAATTCATTTGGAGGTTTTATTTAATACTAGCGGACCCAACAGATGTTAACCTGCCCGAACATTCAATTCTCGTGTCATGCCCAGACGATAAAACTATGTAATTTTTACATCATATTCACTAATTAAGACGTAATTAGATATTATTAAATAAGTTCGCAAGAAAACTCCTCGCTGCCATCTCCTGTGGCTCAAGTATTGTGCGTGATGTCACATTGATGTCGCGCGGAATATGTCGATAATGCAGATGACTACATCTGACATAAAACTTCCTATAACCTGATCGCAGCGCCACCTACCGAGTCCTATTGTAAATCTAAACCATTCAGAGACCCACTCAAACGCACACAAAATAATTAATTAAAATCGGTCCAGTCATTTAGGCAATTTTAAATTTCGGATTTCAAGTAAACCTCCACTTCTAATTGTCGGATTTCGCTCATTTTTTGACAATAACTACCCCGGTTTATTTCAATAGGATATACTGAGTTTCGATGTGAAACATTAAAAAATGTGACGCTAGAGCGATTTTTGAATTTTCACTTCTGGTGAACTCTTACACCTAATGGTCTTAGAGGGTCCAACTGTGAATCTAAACCATTGAGGAACCCAAACAGACACACACAAAAAGTTTCATCAAAATCGGTACAATCGTTTACAAGGACAGTGATAAACACATGTACAGAAGAATTTATATATATATATATATATATATATATATATATATATATATATATATATATATATAAGTTATATATAAAGATACAGAGGGTATAATAGAACTCTGCCGACAAACTTTAATAGGTTTTTTTTATTCTTTTCAGGGATATTAGCTGAGTACATTCATTCATTTGAAGATTTTATTTAATATCTAGAGGATGGATTGACAAACTTTAACAGGTTGTTCACCAGAATGAACCTCATGAAATTTAAATTAAGACTAGATAGTTGTGTTGGATTCGAAGATTGTTACACTTTAAGAACTAACATGAACACTAAGACTAAATTTCACAGGGTTTTATTTCTATGGATGCTTGAATTGTTCAATCACATAAAGTTTTTTTTTGGGGGGATTCTTTACAAAATGTGACGCGAAACACACACCATGCGCATGCGCCAACAAACGCGAAGCGGTTTACACTGTGGAATCACGGGATGCAGCCAACATATACACGATATGTAACGAATCTAAAAGCTAACCTAACGCAATTTAAGTACTCTTACCTGTGAATGAACGCAACCAAAAATAAATAGTGAGTTCTGGAATTCTGAAGTATATGTGTACAGTTAATTAGTGCATACTCTATGTTGGCTGCACTGGAACAATCGTTAAAATCAATATGGCTGCCACGTCTTCATGCTACGTATGTAATTAAATATCACGGAATAAAGTATTGAAATAATCGTTAGAAAAATTGCGTAAATCATTGTAAATGGTGGGAAATAATTTTAGATATCAAACCCTAAGAATAAAATTTGACAGCAGTTTATGAAGGAATTAATAAAATCGCGTCACAAGTTGTAAAGAATAGCCGTTTTTTATCAATGCCACCAGGTTGGCAACACATTTTTTTTTTCAATGTCCCAGGTTGTCATTTCGACATTTCTGGTTTCTCTCCTGGCATTGCCGTAATTGTAACCCACTTCTGAAGTTGGGGTTTCTAGAAGGCGGAGTTATGTTACTCTGATGATATGATGGGTGATAAATGATAATGAAGCGCCAGGAGAGTTCTTAACCTGAATTCCAGACCTGGGCAACTACAGGAATAATTCCCTTTAAGGAAAAATTCCTATGATTTGACCTGGAATCGATCCTGGGACCTAATGAACAGTAGTCAAAACGTATTGACATAGGCTTTCACGGGCAGAGTTGCTATGGTGATCTTGAAGAAGATTTCTCAACACAGCCCTTGAGGATGCCAGACGCAGTCTCTGGCGAAACGTCGGGGAACTTCAAGCCCCTCGAGACCACGGCCTACAGCCCGGAAGATCATCATAGTAGTCAAAACGTCTTTTGTCCTCTCTGTACCAAAATTACCTTTTTGTGTGGATGTTGTTCTTAGATTACTCTAAGTAAAAATTTCATCATTTTCTTTTAGAACATCCTTTAAATCGTTTGAAACTTGCGTTAATAGTATATTCCAATGCGAGGTTGGGAAGTGTGTTGTACATTATTTTTTCAACGATAGTGTTTTCAAAATAATAATTAATAGTAAAATAATAACTTTGTTGGAAATATTTTCGTCCACTATAAACAACTGACTGAAGTTAACAGTCCGTTCGATGTATATACAGTAAATGCCGAAAATAATTTAGTTGAGAATAATAATAATAATAATAATAATAATAATAATAATAATAATAATAATAATACTTTATTTATTCTGGCAGAGTTAAGGCCATAAGGCCCTCTCTTCCACTCAACCAGTACAAATACAAATAAATATTCGACAAATATAGATATACACTATACTAATTATAAACACTTAAAGATACAATAAATGTAACAATGTAAATGTCATGTACAAACAACATTTTATAGGGTAATAACAATATGATACGATAATATTAATAATAATAATAATAATAATAATAATAATAATAATAATAATAATAATAATAATATAAATATGATACATTACACGGGAAACACCAATTAATATATATATATCTTACACTGGATAATAATGAAGTCGAGTTTAGAGCAAATATATAAATTTAGATTTCTTTTAAAAGATGTCAATGTCCGGCAGCCCCTTATTTCTTGTGGTAGGGAATTCCAGTTGCGAGAAGTGGAGATGGTATATGACATGGAGTGATGTGATGTCCTATGTTGCGGTATATTAAGTAAGAGACTATGTTGTGATCTTGTGTTTAAGTTATGGTTTGAGGATAGATACTGGAAACGGGATGATAAATAATTGGGAATCGAGGTATGTAGGATCTTAAATAGGAGAATTAGACAGAGAATGTAACAGGCCGTGACACCAATCAGGCATAAAATGGCGGCAAGTACGAATTTATTGTTTTATATTGTTTCAAATAAAGTTCAGTTCTTTTAAAATGCAATGATTTGATTCGTAAAATATATATTAACCCTACATTTTTGGTACTAGGCCTACATAGTATATATAGAGGGAAGTGGTTTTGCTTCCCGCCCTAGATAGGTAATTTGTAATATTACAGTATATTTATTTATAGATTGGCAACTCCGAAATTTAGGAAATTGATCTTTGAGTCTTGGTCGCCATTCCAGTAGGCAGAACAGAACGCACTACCATGCAAAAAGGGGATTTTTGTAATCAAAATGACACCTGTTTACAGCAAAATAATGATCCAAGATTATTTCCCACATATTTATGAAAATTGACGAATATGTTTTGAAATTAGGTCCCTCTTACACTAAATGGCCCGCAGTTTAAAACAGTTGGTCGCACTAATATTTTAGAGAAGTGTGTTGTTAGCAGGTTGTGGGGACTTGATAACAATGAACTACATGGTATTCATAAGAAGCCAAATATAATGAGAACAGTTAAGTCTCGTAGACTGCGATGGGCAGGACAAGTGGCACGAATGGAGAATGAAAAGAGTGCATGGAAGCTTCTTGTAGGAAAACCAGAGGGAAAACGCCCACTTGATAGACCAAGAATGAGGTGGGAGAATAACATTAGCTATGATTTGAGGGAAGTAGAAATGAACTACATGGTATTCATAACAAGCCAGATATAATAAGAACAGTTAAGTCTCGTAGACTGCGATGGGCAGGACATGTGGCACGAATGGAGAATGAAAAGAGTGCATGGAAGCTTCTTGTAGGAAAACCAGATGGAAAACGCCCACTTGATAGACCAAGAATGAGGTGGGAGAATAACATTAGCTATGATTTGAGGGAAGTAGAAATGAACTACATGGTATTCATAACAAGCCAGATATAATGAGAACAGTTAAGTCTCGTAGACTGCGATGGGCAGGACATGTGGCACGAATGGAGAATGAAAAGAGTGCATGGAAGCTTCTTGTAGGAAAACCAGAGGGAAAACGCCCACTTGATAGACCAAGAATGAGGTGGGAGAATAACATTAGCTATGATTTGAGGGAAGTAGAAATGAACTACATGGTATTCATAACAAGCCAGATATAATAAGAACAGTTAAGTCTCGTAGACTGCGATGGGCAGGACATGTGGCACGAATGGAGAATGAAAAGAGTGCATGGAAGCTTCTTGTAGGAAAACCAGATGGAAAACGCCCACTTGATAGACCAAGAATGAGGTGGGAGAATAACATTAGCTATGATTTGAGGGAAGTAGAAATGAACTACATGGTATTCATAACAAGCCAGATATAATGAGAACAGTTAAGTCTCGTAGACTGCGATGGGCAGGACATGTGGCACGAATGGAGAATGAAAAGAGTGCATGGAAGCTTCTTGTAGGAAAACCAGAGGGAAAACGCCCACTTGATAGACCAAGAATGAGGTGGGAGAATAACATTAACTATGATTTGAGGGAAGTAGATTATACAGGGAATGATTGGAAAGCATTAGCTCATGATAGAGATGTATGGAGAACTTATGTCCGCGCGGCCATGAACCTACGGGTTCGATAGTGCCAGTGAGTAAGTAAGTAAGTAGGCCTAAGGGTTAAGTTAATTTAAGAAAAGATATCTACAGAAAAACAAAAATTATGGCATTTCAAGGTGTAGATCCTGTCAGAAGTAAAATTGTACTGGACAATAAAATTTTGGAGCAGGTGAATAATTTTACATATCTAGGATGCAATATCTCATATGAAGAAGAAAAGGATGTAAATGCAAAAATATCTAAATTTTTAAGAATTTTAGGGTTAATAAATTCTATCTTCAAGCCACAGTTAGTCCAAAAGCATTCAAGACTGAAAGTGTATAAAACACTGGCTCTTCCAACTCTTTTGTATGGTAGCGAAGTATGGACGTTGAAACAGAAGGATATACAGAGACTTAGATCTGCTGAAATGAGATATCTTCGGAGGACTGCAGGATACACACTACTAGATCACAAAAAAAATGAAGACATCTTAGAAGAATTACACATGGAATCTTTAGAAAACAAAATTTCTGATTATAAGTCAATATGGATACAACATGTTCATCGAATGGAAGATCACAGAATACCCAAACTAATGTTAAGATATCAACCTGCAGGAAGAAGAAGATCAGGACGTCCACTCGAAAGACTTCTGGATGGTGTTTCTCTTGAGGCCGAAACAGGTCAACAAATGGCCTTGAACCTTTTTCTTGGAATTAAATTTTTTGCATATATACTGTATGTAGGCCTACTTATACAGTGTGCTATAAACACTTGTAGAGAACACTGTTTTTATGACATTTAGAATTGGAAATCATGTCCGGAAATTTACCGTTTCCGTGCAACAGTCGTTTGAAAACATGTTTTTAACGCGACCACTTTTACAAGTAATTTATAACGGGGTGTGTCACACTACATCGCTTGTTTTACAATTCAACTCATTAATAACCAAAGAAACAAAATGGAAACTGAATCATGACTTGCATTAATAATGCCGGATACACCCTCCACAAATCAATTTTTGCAGTTTTCAAAATTTCAAAAAAATTTGACTTTTTAAAAACGCCAAGTCTTGGAGTACTCGATAGAGAAATTTTCGATTTAGACGAATCGGGAAGCTATCGCTTGTTGAGACACGTGACGTACGTTCAGGCAATGCTTGTTTTCAAACGGCTGTAGCACGGAAACGGTAATTTTCCGGACATGGTTTCCAATTGTAAATACTATCAATTTAGCCCCCCCCTACAAGTCATAGAAGTTTGTAAGGGGAATTTTAGAGCACTCTGTATTGAAAAGACAGTGGTTCACCCAACTCAGATCGTTGTGGAAGGGATCAAAAAGTTTGTATTTACAAGATAAATAATCTTTATAATAATAATTATGACCTTATTCATTATTATTTTATCTACAGTTGTAATAAGTTTAGCCTCAATTTTATCAAAAAAAATAGTTGAAGACCGAGAAAAATCCTCTCCATTTGAATGCGGATTTGACCCTAAAAATTCTGCCCGACATTCGCGAGTCGAAAAAGGTTGGGAACCGCTGCATTATAGAAATACTTGCCTGCACGAGATCTAACGTCTTCATTGCCAAACCCCAGGCATTAGACAACAACTATATAAAAAGATGTCACATTCGAGGTATACGATCAGCCAATCTCAATCTTGTAAACACAATTTCAAGCAGGAATTCTGTGCATATAATAGGTGCAAAGCCCTACTGTACATTTCACTATGTAATGATTATTTTATTTTATTTTATTTTTTTGTGTAAAGAGAGCAATGACGTAATGTAAAGTGAACACGTTATCTACTTCCATGAAACCAAGCGTTCACTAAATTCTGATTTTATGTCAGCACATACGTTTCAGATACGCTACAGTATGTTATGTGCACAGGTAAATAAAAAATGTATATCTGTCTCTACTAAAAATTCCAATAGCATCACAACTTATCAATGCCACATTCATATAAAGTACTCTTTGTTTTATATACACTGCTATCAACTCTTCAATTGTTACTGTTACAGCTATCCCCAACATTATTATTATTATTATTATTATTATTATTATTATTATTATTATTATTATCATCATCATCATCATCATCGTCCTTTCAAGTATTAGGCCCAGTGGCCCGTTACGGTCTCCCGCCATCTCCGAAAAGGTCGACCCACAGATCTTCTGCCTCGAGGAATGTAGTGAAGAATTTGTTTTGGTATTCTGTGACTATCCATGCGCTGAATATGGGCTAGCCAATTGTTTCTATATTCTTGGAGGTATTCAGATATAGGTACGATGTTTAACTCTCTGGCTATTGTTGAATTTCTTTGGTGGTCTAGAAGGCTATAACCTGCAGTTCGTCGCAGAAATTGCATCTCCGTAGCTGTAATATGACGATCATCCTGAGTTCTGATGGTCCAAGCTTCACTGCCATAACAGATTATGGGTCTGGCGAGAATTTTATAGATTTTCATTCTTTTGTGTCTCTGCATTTTTGATGGTTAAAAAACTTGGTTGATAATTCTTAAAGCTTTATTATTATTATTATTATTATTATTATTATTATTATTATTATTATTATTATTATTATTATTATTATTATTATTATTATTATTATTATTATTAATGGAAAATAAATGGGGGAAAAAAAGAAAGACCTGAAGAAGGTTGGATGGATGGTGTGAGAAGAAATATGAGTGAACTGAAACTTGAAGAGGATGTTCAGGACCCCACAATTGGAGAAAGCGAATTTCTTGAGGGTAATGAAAAATCATTGTATTGTGGATAAATTCCGTAATAAAAAAATAGTATTGTTAATGACGTATGCAATTATTACTAGTACTATCATTATTATTATCATTATCATCATTATTACTATCATTATCATTATTATTATTATTATTATTATTATTATTATTATTATTATTATTATTTCAAATAGGAATGAGATGCACAAAGAAATTAAACATAGGCTTAATTCTGGAAATGCGTGCTATTATGCATTGCAGAGACTTTTGATGTCCCAACTCCTTTCAAAAAACGTTAAACTGAAAATATATAAAACTATTATTCTACCAGTTATATTATATGGGTGCGAAACATGGACTCTTACTTTAAGGGAGGAAATGAAATTACGAGTTTTTGAGAATAAAGTTCTTAGAACAATTTTTGGACCAAAGAGAGATGAACAGACGGGTGAATGGAGAAGACTACATAACAATGAACTACATGGTCTTTATAGGAAGCCAGATATAATAAGAACAGTTAAGTCTCGTAGACTGCGATGGGCAGGACATGTTGCGCGTTTGGGGAATGAAATATGTGCATGGAAGCTTCTTGTAGGAAAACCAGAGGGAAAACCCCCAGTTGGTAGACCAAGAATGAGGTGAGAGAATAACATTAACTGTGATTTGAGGGAAGTAGATTATACAGGGAATGATTAGAAAGCATTAGCTCAGGATAGGGATGTATGGAGAGCTTATGTCCATGCAGTCATGAACCTACGGGTTCGATAGTGCCAGTGAGTAAGTAAGTATTATTATTATTATTATTATTATTATTATTATTATCATCATTATTGCTGGAATGTAATATAATCTTAATATATAAAAATTGTGTGTCACGTTGTTTGTCCGCGATGGAATCCTAAACTACTGAGCCGATTTTAATAAAATTTTGCATACTGTGTGCTGTTTGATCCAACTTGAGACTTAGCGTAGTTTATAACTAAATTTATAGTCGCATTATTTTTTTATTGCAAATTATTTGTTTATTATTTAACAAAGCGTTATCATGATCTGTGAGTTCCATACGATTCTAACAGATGGCGGTGTAAGTTACACTCGGGTCCAAGCTATGTGTGTTTGCGGGGGAAAGTGTGGAGGAGGTACATTTCTCTGCTTCGCATAGTACTAACAGCTGAGTCCATCAAATTCCTTTCAGACACACGGAGCTGGGTCCCGTAATTTGGTCAGGTAATTGGTTTATTATTTAACAAAGAGAGATCCAGATGGCTGTGCTTTTTGTTGCAACCGCGAATTTCAATTGAATTACAAATATTGATTAGGGCCTATTTCATAATTTAAGTGTGTTCAGTGTTTATTTTATTTTCAATATTATTAATTTCGTGTGTAAGTATTAGTTTTAAGTAATCTGACTGAAAGACAGCAACTTAATTTAAATTTTTAACGTAATATCTTAGCCACAGCAACGCGTGGCCGGGACTTCTAGTATAATATATAATATAACTGGGAGAATAACAGTTTTACACATTTTCAGCTTAACGTTCTTGAGAGAAGTTGGTCTGTATATTTCATTTTGGCCTTTTTGAAAAATGGTAAATATCTGAAATTGGGCATATTATGAAGTAAAGAAATCGAAGATGTTATTAAACTGGACTTGTTTATTTTTGGTCTTGGTTTTTCAAATATCAAAAAACATTACGAATCAATTTGTTCGGTTGCTGAGATTTTTAGATATCAACATTAAACATGGAGACGTACAGACTTACAAATAAACACATAGAAAGGATAACATGTAATCGATTATTTCTATAAATGATAACACATTATACGTGACAATATGTATAAGGTATGTAAGTAAATATGCAGAGCAGTGTTCCACAAACTCAAGTATCGAATATTTAAACAAAACTCGTATTACATATTACAAGGTCACATATGTGTATTATTAAACATACATGGCTGCCTCATGGATGGGACAGCTTTTCCTAATTGTTTACACGTGTCGAAGTAATTGCAGATATCTAGGCCATTTCATCATTATATAAGTTTAAATATATTAAATAAAATTACTATTATTATTATTATTATTATTATTATTATTATTATTATTATTATTATTATTATTATTATTATTATTATTATTATTATTATTATTACTGAACAAAACTTGGATAGAAGGGGTACAAGCAGCTATGAATATCAGAGGATTGGAGGAGATCAATGGATGAACAGAGAGGAATGGCGTTTGGTTTCCGGAAGACAGCGGCAGCTGTCATGGTACCGGATGATTATTATTATTATTATTATTATTATTATTATTATATTTTAAACAGGTTCACAATGTACTGTAATAAAAATCTTCCTGTATCCAAAGCGTTTTAAATTTCTATCTTCATTCTCCATTCTTCTCTATCTTCCCACTTCAATTCTTCAGACCTATCTCCCACATACCTCTATTATTATTATTATTATTATTATTATTATTATTACTATTATTGGCGGGGTCAGGATTTTTAAACTGGCCCAAACCTACTGGCGGCACTATGACCCTGGGGTCGACTCAGCCTCTAACGGAAATGAGTACCAGACGCTTGTTCTGGGGTAAAGGCGGCCGTCACGCAGGGCTGACAACCCGGCTGACATCAAGTGCCGATTGTCCAGAAAAAGTGGGAGCCTTAACCTCCCACTACCCCAAGGATCTCCTGAGGCCTGCAGTGGGAATACTATACTTTATTATTACTATTATTATTATTACTGCTATTATTATTATAATTATTATTATATTTATAAACAGCTTTTCAATATAATAAAATATCTTTCTGTGTCCAAAGCGTTTTAAATTTCTATCTTCTTTCTCCATTCTTCTCTATCTTCCCATTCCAATTCTTCCAGACCTATCTCCCTCATACCTCTTCTTACATCATCCACCCATTTAAATCTAGGTCGATCTCGCTTTCCTTTCCCAGGCGGAATCCATTCCAAACCTTGTATGGGTAATCTTGTCACTGGCATTCTATATATAGGGTTTCCAGTATAAAACCGGACACTCTGCGGCTAGCAGAGTGAAATGCGGACGAGGAGAGAGCGCAGCCTGACGGGTGAAACCCCGTGAGGCATGTCCGGTTTTATATTGGAAGCCCTGTATATGACGATACCATTCTAATTGCCTGTATCCCACAAAATCTAATATCGAATTATTTGTTGTCTGATGATAGTATTTCTGATTTTTTACAATTTAGAATGTCTGGTTGAGTGTCTAAAACAAACCGTTTTAGTAGACGTAAGTTTTAAACTAAAAAATGTATTCAAATTATTATTATTATTATTATTATTATCATTATCATTATTATCATTATTATTATCATTATCATCATTATTATTATCATTATTATTATCATTATCATCATTATTATTATCATTATCATCATTATTATTATCATTATCATCATTATTATTATCATTATCATCATTATTATTATCATTATTATTATTATTATTATTATTATTATTACATGGGCTGTTATTTTAAGGGAGTAGAAAAGATCACAAGTAATTTAATGAATTATATCCCAAATTTAAAGGGGGGAAAAACTCCAAAGGTTGAAACATAAGGCATATTTCATATCGCCTATTTGAAAATGAAGTTCTTACGCAAAATTTAGGAGCAGAGAGAGAGACGAACACACAAGGTGAATGGAGAAGATTACATAATTCCTTTAATAGTAGAAACTATTTTATGAAACTTTCAATAGAACCAAATTTTTATATAGCACCCATTGTGTGAGCTAAGTGTCTTTATGGGGAGCAAGACATAATAAAACCAGTTACGTCTAGTAGACTGAAATGGGCAGTACATTTGTACGGCGTGGAATGAGAGGGGGATTTATTTATGTTTATTTATTTATTTATTTTATTTTATTTTACCTGATGGAGTTAAGACCATAAGGTCTTCTCTTCCACTTATCCAGGGTTAAATCATACATATAACAACAATTATGAATTATCTAGGCCTACATATTGATTAATGATACATAATAGGTAAAGGCTTCACAAAATAAAGTTGATAAGGGAAAGAAAGAAAAATAGTAATAATAATAATGATAATGATAATAATAATAATGATAATAATAATAATGATAATGATAATAATAATAATGATAATAATGATAATAATAATAATAATAATAATAATAATAATAATAATAATAATAATAATAATATTTCAAATGTTGTCTTGACTCCGTTTGGAATATAGGCGAAAGATACATTGCCTCTGCTTCTTATGCAGCACTTTGTGTCCAACTCATCATCCCTTTACATTTCTACTCGCTTCCATTCGCTATCCTCCCACCATAACTTAAACACACTATCGAGAGAAAATCTAATTCTATATCCTCTCCAATCTTAAAGTGATACTGGTCAAAATAAAATAAATTAATATAAAAACATTTGTAGCAATTGATTATACCACAAAAAAAAAAGAAACCACTCTTTGCACGTTCTTAAATGCATTTTTTTTTATGTAATAACATTTCAGAAAAATATAATTGTCATATTTACATCATAGGGCATCAGAAATGAATTAATATACAGTTTGATGTGTTTCATTTTTTCTCCACTAGAGTACATTCTTACAATATTGCGTTCCTTTGGCAATAAATAATATGATCTGGTTGCAGTGATGAACAAAAGAAGCAAATGTAGCGTACCAATCGTTTCTCATTTGTTTTCAAACATCGCCGTTTATATTAAATATATAAATATTTTTAAATAACTATATTTAAATAATGATTTGTGAGTAAACAGCTTAATTTTATTCGTTAAACAGTCCTAACAAATGCCACTCTTGATTTCCAAATTCTCTAGATAAATTGGAAATCACTCGTGGCATTACTTATGAGAATTTGGAAATCCAGAGTGGCATTTGTTAGAACTATTTAACGAATAAAATTAAGCTCTTTACTCACAAATCATTATTTAAATGTAGTTATTTTAAAATATTTATATATTTAATGTAAACGACGATGTTTGAAAACAAATGAGAAACGATTGGTACGCTTCATTTGTTTCTTTTGTTCGTCACTGCAACCAGATCATATTATTTATTGCCAAAGGAACGCAATATTGTAAGAATGCACTCTAGTGGAGAAAAAATGAAATACATCAAACTGTATATTAATTAATTTCTGATGTCCTATGATGTAAATATGACAATTATATTTTTTTAGGAAAAAATACATTTAAGAAAGTGCAAACAGTGGTTTCTTTTTTTGGTGGTAAAATCAATTGCAACAAATGTTTTTATATTAACTTCCGCATGCGGTATGTGTTGACATTCATGCACCATATATACAATCTGGTAGCCGTATTTCTTAGTGAGTCATTCACTGCAAAATAATGCTATGACCTATTCAGAATGTTAAAAAGGAGGTGCTTTCTTTATTATGATAAACTTTAGTTGGTAAATTCTAGGCGAAACACGACTGTGATTGGTTGTAAATAAAAATAATTGTACCGTGATTGGTCATTGACTCCCAATTGGGGCATGAGTTAAATAGTCGATATAAATTCACTCCTCACTTCGTGAGTCGTGAATTTATCGATAATTTGGAAATCACTCGTGTCATTACCTATGATAACACTAACTTTTCAAATAAAGGAAATGATAAAGAAAGAGTAAGATAATACAGGGGTTCACAGATTTGAATCTCGTGTAAACAAATTACTTTTGATAAATGTAATGATACAATACAATAGGTTGAATTTATTTCTTGGGAATTGCATTGTGTTAAGTTTAATATTACTTAACTACGTGTTTTTATTTTTTTAATTCCTCAGAGGACAGTATTTTTTTGTGTTGTTAATTAGTGGAAACAAGCGACAAGCACGCAAGTGAATAAAGCAATTATTTGAGCACAACAAATATACAGCAGTGATTACAACTCTTTTTAAAAACATTACTGCAGCACAAGATTGCAAATATTTACAAATACAGGGTGCCATAGCATACACTTCTCATTGTTTACCGCCCGCATGTATTACAATCAATTAGAGTGTACTTTTTTTCTCTCTACTAGATCATACCACAGGTAAAACACTCCACTCTCTCTATCTGAATTAAAACACGTTTTCCTCTGGGACTTTATAAATGTCATGTTTTTATTCGTATACATTTCACATCAATTAATTTAACTACCTTGGGATTTCCGTTATAATGTTTTTTTTTTTATCTTTAATATATCCTATCTGGCGTATATTGTTTAGTGACTTGGAAAGCAACATATTTTACTTACAATTGGTTGCTAGCCAAGAATAACTAGACCAGTGATGGGCGATAGCGAGGAGATATTAAAGGCCAACACGCACACACTATTGAGTAACACTAAGAAATTGGGACTGAAAGAAAATATCAATAAAACTAAATAAATTAGATTATATTTAGATTTAGATTTATTTGGCCTGGTGGAGTTAAGGCCATGTGGCTTTCTCTTCCACTCACCAGGACAAACATATATTACATCAGAATATAACAATCTCAATTAACTCTAATATTAAACACTAAATAAAAATTTGATCAAAAAGATAATTTCTATTATATTACGATCTATAATGCAACCAGTTAATGTTAGTTAAAATTAAGACTAAAACTAATAATAAAATGTATACAAGCAAGACATATTAAATTGTCCCTGTCTAATGTATATAAAAAAACAAAGAAAAATAATGAGACATAGAAAACTAATTTTACGATTATACAATATTTAAAACAAAAGAAATGAAAATATTTGTTATTCTTAATATTATTTTCATAAATAATTTAATGTGTTAATTGTTAAACGAATACTATCAGTGAGGTGTATAAGTTAGTTTGTTATTAAATAATTCTTTAGTTTGTTTTTGAAGGATGTTATAGTTTCTATACATGGTATAGAAAAACATTGTATAATGGAAATGGACAGCTAATGACAAATGAGGGAAATTTTGAGGAAGTGACTGAATTCAAATACCTAGGAACAATAATCACAAATAGGAATGAGATGCACAAAGAAATTAAACATACGCTCAATTCTGGAAATGCATTACAGGGACTCTTGATGTCCCAACTCCTTTAAAAAAAACGTTAAACTGAAAATATACAAAACTATTATTCTACCAGTTATATTATATGGATGTGAAACATAGACTCTTACTTTAAGGGAGGAAAGGAAATTACGAGTATTTGAGAATAAAGTTCTTAGGAAATTTTTGGACCAAAGAGAAATGAACATACAGGTGAATGGGGAATACTTCATAACAGTGAACTACGTGGTCTTTAAAGGAAGCCAGACATAATAAGAACAGTTAAGTCTCGAAGACTGCGGTGGGCAGGACATGTGACACGATTGGGAATGAAAGACATGCGTGGAAGCTTCTTGTAGGAAAACCAGAGGGAAAACGCCCAGTTGGTAGACAAAGAATGTGGTGGGGAATAACATTAACTATGATTTGAGGGAAATAGATTATACAGGGGATGATTAGAAAACACTATCTCAGGATAGGGATGTATGGAGAGCTTATATCCGCGCGGCCATCAAGCTACGGGTTCGATAGTGCCAGTGAGTTAGTTAGTTATCAGCAATTCCTTTAAGTGAGGTGCATTAAATTCTGCATGTAGGAACCTTGTGCTAGGCCTCCACATGCTCAGCAAACATAGAGTAGGCCTATTCTTTTTTTAAGCTTATTTTCATACGCTGGCAAGTTCCTGGAACAAGTGATTCCACAGTTGAACATGAAATAAAACAAGGAAGGAATGTAAGCCGGGCTACAATAGGACAACTTTCCCCAGAACAAATGTCATTGGTAAAACCTTACAAGACAGATCGTTTTGTGTGGCAGAGAGGGCGGACATATTTATAACAAGTTCTTATCTTCCGGATGTGCGCCATCACTGTCGTGACGTCATCACAATTGACGCAATCACGCGCAGGCTGTTGGATTTATCACTAACAACCCCAAGTCTTGTATCAGAAACCATTTCCATGTTTCTCAAAATGGCTCCATACAACCAGCGTATCCAGTGTTGGATTTACGTACGCCTATAGTAAGCTAAACAAACAAGAATTTAGGGTTCCATTATCTTAGGGGTTCCAAAAAATTAAAGTAATAAATGAACTGAGAGACGAAAATTAATGTTTTTATGTTTGGTTGATTAAATAAGAGGAAAAGTAATTATAAATGTACATCGTAATTATTTTAAGATACCCCGTGCTGATTACCCGGTGTTGCCCGGGGAATCTACTATCCCGACTTTTTTTGGCATATATTAGCTGAAATACAAAATTCATTATTCTGAGTTATCGATAAAATAATATCCGCCGTAAGCTGCTACGCTTGTCCGGAAATCTACTTATCCCGATCTTCTTGGCATCAATTAAAGACAAAAATGGTTATTGTGAGTTATCCATAAATGATAAACACATGCTGTCGTTTTTTTTTTTAGAGTTTTTGAGACATTCAATTCTGTGTATATAATTTTGTGTATGTTTTATGGTTCAGACAGCGTAAGCCATTTAAGCGTCCAAAAAACTATTTTCTTACGTTTTTGACTGCAGAGGGTGATTTTTAGGGGTGAAGGGGTTGAATATTACAACTCTCTTAGAGCTTATAATATTTCCGTGAAACACTTGAAGATGTTGCAGTCCCATCACAATCGGATGAAATAAGAATGATGATAATAATAATAATAATAATAATAATAATAATAATAATAATAATAATAATAATAATAATGCTTTATTTTAGCTGGCAGAGTTAAGGCCATAAGGCCTTCTCTTCCACTCAACCAGCGAATAGTGGAATTATACAAAAATTACATACATATTACAATTTTAAGATATTATTAAAGTACGGACTAAACAAAATACAATGATGATGTGAACTAATACTAGCTAATACAAGCGAACAAACAAACAAACCATTTTTTTATATATTACATTTTTTCTACATTGCATCCAAAATGTATTTTAGGCCTTTTAGCATATCCTGATTTTTATGTAAGACCAGGAGTTAGCCTATCGCTACAGCCCATAACCTGGAGGACCAGATTATTTGTTTCCGAGGTATTCTTTGCCGAGCTAACGTCTGTCTACAAGTAAGCAGTGTATGTTCCTTAGACAGGGGCTCTTACTGGGTACCATCAGCCGAGCGAGCTGAACTCAGGTTTTTAACGAGGTTGTTACTCCTACCCGTCACTCTTTTTCAACCTGGCTTTAGCCAGTTTCGCCCGTTTACATCATCATCACCATAATTATTATTATTATTATTATTATTATTATTATTATCATGATTGTCATCATCATTATCTGCAATGCAAATGGATGAAAATTTGGAGATTAAAAATGAGAAAATTAAGACAGTTAAGAAATTCAAATATTTGGGATCTTCTAAATAATATCGCCTGTTTAAGTAAACCACCCATTAAAAATTCATAAAACACTTTGATTTTAGTTAAAAAATATTATATAACGACACATTTGACAAAATATAACCCTAATGTACCTTAGGTGAAATGGGGATTATAGGTTTTGGATATTAAGAAAATATATATTTGGGATCATTACTAGAGTCAGAAGAAATAAGCAATTCTGAGATAAACAAAAGAGTAAGCTAAATAAGGAAAACAATTTGAATATTAAATTCGGTGCTGTGAAGTAAAAACATTCTGAACAAAGTAAAAAAGAAAAAAACTTATTTATAGTATTTATTATTGATTTCGTACATCTCAATGATGGATAAATCATATTTGAAGAGAAAAATTATACGCTCAGACCGGGACTTGAACCCGGGACCCTTGGTTCTCTAGACCAACTGCTCTACCAACTGAGCTACCTGAGCAAGTACCGATCTAAACGCAAATCTTTCTCTATATACATTGTAATTCCCATCCACGAAATGCTGTGAAGCCATGCTTCTATCTTGCAAATGGCGGCTCCTTTATTAAGAAGACATATTTGGGAATTATACATTACAGCCAGTACGGCTTTTTCCAAGTTTTTATTATTGATTTCGTACATCTCAATGATGGATAAATCATATTTGAAGAGAAAAATTATAAGCTCAGACCGGGACTTGAACCCGGGACCCTTGGTTCTCTAGACCAAGTGCTCTACCAACTGAGCTACCTGAGCAAGTACCGATCTAAACGCAAATCTTTCTCTATATACATTGTGGATGGGAATTACAATGTATATAGAGAAAGATTTGCGTTTAGATCGGTACTTGCTCAGGTAGCTCAGTTGGTAGAGCACTTGGTCTAGAAAACCAAGGGTCCCGGGTTCAAGTCCCGGTCTGAGCGTATAATTTAATTTTTCTCTTCAAATATTATTTATAGTACATTGATGAAGAGTATACTATTGCATGGTGCGGATACGTGGCCATCAAGCAGAGAGCAAGCACATAAACTATTGGAGACAGAGATGGATTTTTGGAGGAGGACTTCTGGAAATTCAAGAAGAGACAAAATTATAGCATAAATATTAAAATCAGAAAATTAATGGATGTTCAAAAAAATGTTCTACAAGTTATTAAACAAAGATGACTGAAATGCTTTGGCCACGTAAGGAGGATGTCAGATAATAGGACACCTAAGACGATATTAAATTTCGAAAAGGTGGGCAAAAGAAAAAAAGGGAAAACCAAAAGAGCAGTAAGTTCAAGGAGTACATACTGTAGGAGAATGCTGTCGACAGGATTGACAGAGAATGACGCAGAGTATAGGGATTTATTGAGGGGTAAAATTTACAATGGGTTGTAGGAAAACTGCTGTATTGTAGAAAATTTCCTAATAAAGAATTATTATTATTATTATTAATATTATTATTATTAATATTATTAATATTATTATTATTATTATTATTATTATTATCATCATGGAAAAGAAAAGATTGCAGTGGTATGGTCATGTCAAACGAATGCCAGAGCAAAGATTGCCAAGAATTGTTATGGAATGGATCCCAATGGAAAGGAGGAAGATAGGAAGACCGAAGAAAACTTGGATAGAAGGGGTACAAGCAGCTATGAATATCAGAGGAATGGAGGAAGGTCAATGGATGGATAGAGAGGCATGGCGTTTGGTTTCCGGAAGACGGCGGCAGCTGCCATGATACCGGATGATGATGATTATTATTATTATTATTATTATTATTATTATTATTATTATTATTATTAATAATATGCAAAAATATCTACACCTTTAAGAATTTTAGGGTTAATAAATTCTATCTTCAAGCCACAGTTAGTCCAAAAACATTCAAGACAAAAAGTGTATGAAACATTGGCTCTTCCAACTCTTTTGTATGATAGCGAAGTATGGACGTTGAAACAGAAGGATATACAGAGACTTAGATCTGCTGAAATAAGATACCTTCGGAGGACTGCAGGATACACACTACTAGTTCAAAAAAAAAATGAAGACATCTTAGAAGAATTACAAATGGAATCTTTAGAAAACAAAATTTCTGATTATAAGTCAAGATGGATGCAATTTGTTCATCGAATGGAAGATCACAGGATACCCAAACAAATGTTAAGATATCAACCTGCAGGAAGAAGAAGACCAGGACGTCCACTCAAAAGACTTCTGGGTGGTATTTCTCTTGAGGCCGAAACAGGTTAACAAATGGCCTAATTTCGTGAATGTACTATGATGATGATGATTAATATTATTATTATAGTCCACCGCTGTGGTCTCGAGGTAGCGTGCTGCCTTGTCACGCAGCGGACCCGGGTTCGTTTGGCGGTCGGGACAGGCTCCTGGGTAAGTTTTTTTCGTTGTTTTTCCTCACCTGTAAGACAAGTGTCAGGGCCCAACGGTCCCCGAAAACCATCCCGCGATCATCATTATCCTTATCAATTGCATCACCATCCTTCACCGGTGTGGAAAGCAACGGGAAGCTACCACACCTATAATTCCCTAGCAAAGCGGCAAAGCATAGCATGAAAGACCTGCCCTCGGGCAGAATTACTATGGATGGATTATGATGGTCATTATTATTATTATTATTATTATTATTATTATTATTATTATTATTATTATTATTATTATTATTATTATTATTATTATTATTATTATTTCAAATTCATCCCTGTAGGGGGAGGGCGCCTAAATCTCTGTAAAGGGAAAACATAGGCTTACAATACAATACAATTATTAAAGTGATCCCACAACAGGCCTCAGGAGGCCTTTGGGGTAGTAGGAGGTTAAGGCTCCCACTTTTTCTAGACAATCGGCACTTGATGTCAGCCGGGTTGTCAGCCCTGCGTGACGGCCGCCTTTACCCCAGAACAAGCGTCTGGTACTCATTTCCGTTAGAGGCTGAGTCGACCCCAGGGCCATAGTGCCGCCAGAGGGTTTGGGTCAGTTTAAAAATCCTGACCCCAACGGGACTTGAACCCTCGACCCTCCGGCTTGTAGCCCAGTGCCTTAACCACTACGCTACGGCGTATCATTATTATTATTATTATTATTATTATTGTTATCATTATCATCACTAATGTATATTTTCCTCCTCTATACCAACAGTAATAATTATCATCATCATCTGCATTCATGGATTAGGTCTGTTGACCCGTTCCGACTTCAGCCCATCTCTTTCTAGGTCTGCCCACATCTCGGGTGCCTTTAGGTTTGTATTTTGTTATTTGTTTTGGATATCTATCTTCATTCATTCTGTCTATGTGTTGCTTCCATTTTTGTCTATATGTATCTATTTTATCAGTTATTGCAAATATTTCAAGTTCCTGTCTTATTTCTGTGTTCCTGATTCTGTCTTCCTTAGTGCACCCTTTAACAGATCTCAAAAATTTCATTTCTGCCGCCGTTATCCTACTTAGATCTTGTTTTTTATGTATCCAGGCTTCTGATCCATAAAGCAGTACCGGTACTGCGAATGTTTTATAAAATTTCAATTGGGTCTCTCTTGTTGTTTTATTATTTAGTGATCGTTTTATCGTACCACATATTCCCTGACATTTTGCTATTTTATTAGTTATATCATTATCATAATTAAATGAAATGTCACATCCTAGATAATTGAGATGGTTCGCCTGTTCTATGAATTTGTTTCCTATTACTATTTTGGATCTGATTTGATTTTTCCCTTGCAATGCCATTACCTTAGTTTTTTCTATGAATATTTTGAGATTATATTGTTCGCATATATTATGTAATTTAAAAATATTCCTTTGAAGCTCCTCTTCCGTATTTGCTATTATTACCTGGTCATCAGTATATAATAATGTTTTCAAGTAGTGTGTTTTATCTAATTTTATTCCTTTATTTGTTTCTTCGTTACATTTTTTTTATTATATCATTGATGTATAGGTTAAACAAAACTGGAGAGATACTGCATCCTTCTTTAACTCCTTGATTAGTATGAATTTTATTTTACTTACTTCATTTCTAGTTTTTATAACAAAATTTGTGTTCCAGTACAAACTCTTTATAGCTGCTATTAAGTGTTTCGGAATTCCTTTTTCTTTTAAAATTGTCCAAAGTTTTCCTCTGTCTACTTTATCAAATGCCTTGAGAAAATCAATAAAAGCCATGTGTGTTTCCTTGTTATATTCTCTTCTTTTGTTTATAAATTCTTTTATCGTAAATATATTATCCATACATGAACTCCCTGGTCTGAATCCATTTTGTTCTTCTGTTAACATTACCTCTGCTATTTGTTTTAACCTAAATGTTAAGATTCTTGAGTATATTTTATAGCCTGCAGTTAAAATGCTTATTTCTCGACCAACAGTAATAATAATAATAATAATAATAATACAAATAATAATAATAATAATAATGCTTTATTTTAGCTAGCAGAGTTAAGGCCATAAGGCCTTCCACTCAACCAGCGAATAGTAGAATTATACAAAAATTACATACTTATTACAATTTTAGTGGATTGCCTCAAGGACGAAGTGATACAATTAATTTTTTGAATTTATGAAATACATTTTGTAAATACATTTAAAAATCAAATTGTAGGCCTAATTGAAGTATACATACTACAAAGTAGAGATTTTGTAAAAACGGTTTCTTAAAATTGAAATTGATCCTCTAATGGCAGCGATGGCAATTTTAGAAAGATACACCCTGTCCAAATCTAAGGAATTCGAAAATTTGGCTAGGAATCCTGGTATAGTACCTCTTCTCCCGACCATCAATCCTGTGACAGTTATATTATCTAGTTGGTATTTAAAATACAGACTAAACAAAATACATTGATGATGTGATCTAATACTAGCTAAACTAACAAAAACATAGAATATAATAAAAGTTAGATTTATTTAGCCTGGTGGAGTTAAGACCATGTGGCCTTCTCTTCCACTCACCAGAACAAACATATGTTACATATGAATACAAAAAAAATTACAATAATAGTCATATTAAACAGGACAAACATATGTTACATATGAATACAAAAAAAATTACAATAATAGACATATTAAACAGGACAAACATATGTTAAATATGAATACAAAAAAATTACAATAATAGTCATATTAAACAGGACAAACATATGTTACATATTAATACAAAAAAATTACAATAATAGTCATATTAAACAGGACAAACATATGTTACATATGAATACAAAAAAATTACAATAATAGTCATATTAAACAGGACAAACATATGTTACATATGAATACAAAAAAAATTACAATAATAGTCATATTAAACAGGACAAACATATGTTACATATGAATACAAAAAAATTACAATAATAGTCATATTAAACAGGACAAACATATGTTACATATGAATACAAAAAAAATTACAATAATAGTCATATTAAACAGGACAAACATATGTTACATGAATACAAAAAAATTACAATAATAGTCATATTAAACAGGACAAACATATGTTACATATGAATACAAAAAAAATACAATAATAGTCATATTAAACAGGACAAACATATGTTACATATGAATACAAAAAATTACAATAATAGTCATATTAAACAGGACAAACATATGTTACATATGAATACAAAAAAATTACAATAATAGTCATATTAAACAGGACAAACATATGTTACATATGAATACAAAAAAAAATTACAATAATAGTCATATTAAACAGGACAAACATATGTTACATATGAATACAAAAAAAATTACAATAATAGTCATATTAAACAGGACAAACATATGTTACATATGAATACAAAAAAAAATTACAATAATAGACATTGAACAATTAATTATCTGTCATATTGAATAATAATGAAAATGATGTATAATAATACAATGAAACTAAATACAATTAAAATTAAATTAATGATACAATGAATAAAAAAAATAATACCAGCTCGAATCTACTATACATAAAAAGAAAAAAAAATACAAAGAAAGTAATAAACTACAATGAATTAATCTACGCTTTTTATACAAGGCATTAGGTAAATATATTAACAAATCCTAAGTCTATTTTTATTAAATAATGCAAAAACGCATTATTAATTCTTAAAAAGTAATATTAGTGAGTTGTTTCTGTTAGTAATTTTATTTTCAATTTGTTTCTGAAAGATGGTAAAGTTTGGCAGTCTCTGACATAGAGTGGAAGTGAATTCCATGTTCTAGCAAGAGAAACTGTAAAAGATTTCGAATAATAGGTAGTGTGATGAGGAGGGATATAAAGGACACTGTGCTCAAGGGATCGGGTATCTAAGTTGTGTGTATCAGAGAGTTTAGTGAAGCGGTGTGATAAATAATAAGGTAATGATGTGTGTAATATGTTATAGAGAAGGCATAGGGAATGGATGGTTCTACGATCTTGAAGACGAAGCCATGACAATTGTTCCAGGGATGGTGTAACGTGATCAAATCTACGTATACTTACTCTTACTCACTCACTGGCACTATCGAACCCGAAGGTTCATGGCCGCGCGGACATAAGCTCTCCATACATCCCTATCCTGAGCTAATGCTTTCCAATCATTCCCTGTATAATCTACTTCCCTCAAATCATAGTTAATGTTGTTCTCCCACCTCATTCTTGGTCTACCAACTGGGCGTTTTCCCTCTGGCTTTCCTACAAGAAGCTTCCATGCACGTCTTTCATTCCCCATACGCGCAACATGTCCTGCCCATCGCAGTCTACGAGACTTAACTGTTCTTATTATATCTGGCTTCCTATAAAGACCATGTAGTTCATTGTTATGTAGTCTTCTCCATTCACCTGTCTGTTCATCTCTCTTTGGTCCAAAAATTTTCCTAAGAACTTTATTCTCAAATACTTGTAATCTCCTTTCCTCCCTTAAAGTAAGAGTCCATGTTTCGCACCCATATAATATAACTGGTAGAATAATAGTTTTATAAATTTTCAGTTTAACGTTTTTTGAAAGGAGTTGGGACATCAAGAGTCTCTGCAATGCATAATAGCATGCATTTCCAGAATTGAGCCTATGTTTAATTTCTTTGTGCATCTCATTCCTATTTGTGATTATTGTTCCTAGGTATTTGAATTCAGCCACTTCCTCAAAATTTCCCTCATTTGTCATTAGCTGTCCATTTCCATTATATACTGAATTTCTACGTGTGACCATATATTTAGTTTTACTGATATTTACTTCCAGTCCTAATTTCTTAGTGTTACTCAATAGTGTGTGCGTGTTGGCCTTTAGTATCTCCTCGCTATCGGCCAGTAGTACTACATCATCAGCATAAACTAACAGCTTATTAATACCATTGAGTTGTAAGCCTTCCTCATTCTCTAAAGATTTAATGGCATGCTCTAGTACAAAATTAAATAGTAGAGGAGATAGTGCATCTCCTTGCTTCAACCCATTCTGGATTTCAAAAGTGTCTGAAAACTGTTTGCCTACACGTACCCTACTCTTTGAGCCATTTAGACACACAAATCTACGTATACCACAAATAAAACGTATGCAACAATTGTGAACACGTTGAAGTAGTTCAAAATGGAAAATTCTAAGCCAACTTGTTTGGATCATGTAATTAGACTTAACTCCATTGATTTAGATGACCTTTAAATGATAATCTACACTGTTTTTATAGACAAATAAAATATGTTTACTGTGTTACACGTGTAAAGTACTGTGCGATAACTAAGTGGGACAGAGCGATCACGCCAGTGTTATGTTTCGTGACATCACATTAAACAAATGCTCGATTCCATAAGCAAAGTTATATTTGATGTATCTGGTGGAAAAATCATGAAAAATATATAGATCCATTCTTTAAGAAAAGCAAACAAACCCTTTACTAGCATTTATGAAATTAAAGCTAATATTTAGCTTACGTTTATTGTACACTTGTACAGTATACATTGTATACTATAATTATTATATAGATAAGTGCTATATGTATTCAAACTATGGATATACTGAATAAATGTTTACAATTAAAAATATTTATATTGCTTTATTTGTGATGGTCAGGATTTTAATATAAACAATACTGAAATAAATCTAAAATACACGTATAATAAAAGTTAAAGTACTTCACTATAGATTGTTTAAATAAATTGGATTCTCTTGGGAACGTATTTATTGTACTGTATCTGAAAAATAAATGAATCGCTTCATGCAGAAAGAGTTCCAGTCTATTTATTAAAAAACTGGGATTTTTGTGCAAACGAGTCTGTAGCTACATGTTTCCCCCCCCCCCTTGAATATCACTCATAGTTTTAGTGAATTCTGGAGGTAGTAGTTCTGATAAAATTCAAATACCTAGGAACAATAATCACAAATAGGAATGTGATGCATAAAGAAATTAAACATAGGTTCAATTCTGGAAATGCGTGCTATTATGCATTGCAGAGACTCTTGATGTCCCAACTCCTTTCAAAAAACGTCAAACTGAAAATATCATCATCATCATCTGCATTCATGGATTAGGTCTGTTGACCCGTTCCGACTTTAGCCCATCTCTTTCTAGGTCTGCCCACATCTCGGGTGCCTTTAGGTTTGTATTTTGTTATTTGTTTTGGATTTCTGCTGAAGTTTATGAGTAAGTTATTTTTTACTAGTAGAGGTTACCAGCCTCTAGCCAAACCCCTCTTCCTGGAGGGCAGGGAACTGGAATTTCGGAGTGTTCGTCTCCTAGAGAAGTTGCCTTCACTACGGCTTTGGGGACTTCTCTTCTCCCCACGTAACCCTGTGGACGGGGCCCTACCCAGGTACTACCCACTGATCGAGTAGGACCTGGAGCTCACAAAAGGGCAGGGGCGCCTACTCCCTGGAGTGGACCTCTATCAAGGGTTCCACTCTGTTACCCTAGCTGAAAATATATAAAACTATTATTCTACCAGTTATGTTACATGGATGCGAAACATGGACTCTTACTTTAAGGGAGGAAAGGAGATTACAGGTATTTGAGAATAAAGTACTTAGGAATTTTTTTGGACCAAAGAGAGATGAACAGACAGGTGAATGGAGAAGACTAATTAACAATGAACTACATGATCTTTATAGGAAGCCAGATATAATAAGAACAGTCAAGTCTCGTAGACTTCGATGGGCAGGACATGTTGCACGTATGGGGAATGAAAGACTTGCATGAAAGCTTCTTGTAAGAAAGCCAGAGGGAAAGCGCCCAGTTGGTAGACCAAGAATGAGGTGAGAGAATAACATTAACTATGATTTGAGGGAAGTAGATTATATAGGGAATGATTGGAAAGCATTACCTCAGGATAGGGATGTATGGAGAGCTTATGTCCGCGCGGCCATGAACCTACGGGTTCGATAGTGCCAGTGAGTAAATAAGTAAGTAAGTAGTTCTCATAAAAATATTGTTTTTCTTCTTCTTTCTTATTCCTTTCGTGTGATAGACCTAGGGGTCTGTTACGATCTGAATTCGACGTTTGAAGGGTCTGCCCAAGGATCTCTTGCTTGGTGGCTGGTAGATTTGACGTGGTATTTTTGTTCTGCTCATTCTTCTTACGTGAGATTTACAGTTGTTTCTATAATTTTGTACATAATCCATGATTGATTCTGTTTGTAATTCTTTGAGAATTTCAGAATTCCTTTTATGGTCTGTTTTTTGAGTAACCTTGCAGTACGTCTCATAAAAGTTGTTTCTGCCGCAGTTAGTCTTTGTTTATCTACACTGCGAATTGTCCAAGCCTCACTGCCGTAACATAATGTGTGTCTGGCCAGTGTTTTATAAATTCTAGTTCGTGTGTGTTGCTGTACTGTGTTTGGCTTGAAATTATTAATTATAATTCTTGTTTCTCTAATAAATTTTATAATTTTTTGTAATTTTTTTTTAAGTTTTACAAATAATCATCGCTCATGCTTACAAAGGAAGTCAAACACTGCATACCGAACCTAGCATGAAATTTCTTCTAGAGATGCTTTGTGATGTACCAAGGCCGTGTCCAAAAAAATATATCTGCCGATTTTAACTGCAAGACACTAATATCCAGCGCCAAATCTCTCATTTGTTTTTTTATTAGGAATATTTCGCAATACAGTGTTTCAGCTTCAACCCAAAGTGATTTGTCGCCAGAGGCTCCTGTCTAAAGCTTCTTCTTCCCCTCAAATCTCTAGCTTTCATACTTCTCCTCACTCCATCTATCCAACGTTCTCTAGTTCTGTCTCTTCCACTTCTTCCATTAGCTTTCCAATTAAGGATCTTCTTTGGTATTCCCTCTTCTTCCATGCTTATGAGGTGTCCATACCATTTCAAAATGTTTCTTCAATTGTTTTCTAATTTTTTTAGCTTGCATAATTTTCCTTATTGTGCTGTTTCTGCTTGAACCCAACGTGATTTGTCGCCAGAGGCTCCTGTCTAAAGCATCTTCTTCCCTCTAACCTCTAGCTTCCATTCTTCTCCTCACTCCATCTATCCAACATTCTCTCTAGGTCTGTCTCTTCCACTTCTTCCATTAGAATTCCAATTAATGATCTTCTTTGATATTCTCTCTTCTTCCATTCTTAAGAGGTGTCCTACCATTTGAAAATGTTTCTTCTATTTTTCTATTTTTTTTTCAACTTGCATAATTTTCCTCATTGTGCTGTTTCTGACCTTATCCCTTCTTGAAAGTATCGTCGATCGCCTCCAAAAATCCATTTCTACTGCTAACAGCTTGTTGGCTTGATATATGGAAGTAATACAACTCCTGAATTGGTAGATTGGATAACCCTCATTACCTGCCGCGTTCCGTTTCTCTCCACTCCGCTTTTATTCAAGTAAGGAGTCTATCTGCTCCGTACAGTGGATTACCATTCTTCCTTTAATTTGCAGTTAAAAAGGGAAAATATGTTTTTGGACACAGCCTTGGTACATCACAACGCTTATCTTGGAAAAATGTCAAGGTAGGTTTCGGCGTGCAACGGTTGGCAGTTCCGTTGCCAGGAAAATTGAGCTTATGGGGATTATAAGAATAAGAATAAGAATAAATTTTATTTACAAATAAATGTTATACACAGTATTGACAGCCGAATGAGCAAGTGCTCGTGCTCGGGTGCAGTTCAGTTACATGAATAATACAAATAGAATATATATGTTTAAAGTTGGGGCCAGTTTCATTTTTACATAAATTATGACACATACAAATAAAAAATAATAATGTATTGGGAATAACACTTATTCTAACAAAAGAATTAATGGAATGGAGAATGATTTACATAAAATAATATAAACCAGGATTAAAGATATCTACAGAAAAGACAAAAATTATGGCATTTCAAGGTGTAGATCCTGTCAGAAGTAAAATTGTACTGGACAATAAAATTTTGGAGCAGGTGAATAATTTTACATATCTAGGATGCAATATCTCATATGAAGAAGAAAAGGATGTAAATGCAAAAATATCTAAATTTTTAAGAATTTTAGGGTTAATAAATTCTATCTTCAAGCCACAGTTAGTCCAAAAGCATTCAAGACTGAAAGTGTATAAAACACTGGCTCTTCCAACTCTTTTGTATGGTAGCGAAGTATGGACGTTGAAACAGAAGGATATACAGAGACTTAGATCTGCTGAAATGAGATACCTTCGGAGGACTGCAGGATACACACTACTAGATCACAAAAAAAATGAAGACATCTTAGAAGAATTACACATGGAATCTTTAGAAAACAAAATTTCTGATTATAAGTCAAGATGGATGCAACATGTTCATCGAATGGAAGATCACAGAATACCCAAACAAATGTTAAGATATCAACCTGCAGGAAGAAGACCAGGACGTCCACTCAAAAGACTTCTGGATGGCCGAAACAGGTCAACAAATGGCCTAAATTCGTGAATGTACTATGATGATGATGATAATATAAACCATATAATGTAATGGATTATAATCAAAATACAGAAGGAAATAATTAGTAATGTATTGATTTATAATAATATAAGCACAAATAGATGCTTTATATTTATTATTTAAAAAATATTTAAATTATTAATTTTATTCACTTAATTAATCACGTAGAAATTCATTAAATAATGTAAATGGACAGCTAATGACAAATGAGGGAAATTTTGAGGAAGTGGCTGAATTGAAATACCTACGAACAATAATCACAAATAGGAATGAGATGCACAAAGAAATTAAACATAGGCTCAATTCTGGAAATGCGTGCTATTATGCATTGCAGAGACTCTTGATGTCCCAACTCCTTTCAAAAAACGTTAAACTGAAAATATATAAAACTATTATTCTACCAGTTATATTATATGGGTGCGAAACATGGACTTTTACTTTAAGAGAGGAAAGGAGATTACAAGTAATTGAGAATAAAGTACTTAGGAAAATTTTTGGACCAAAGAGAGATGAACAGACAGGTGAATGGAGAAGACTACATAACAATGAACTACATGGTCTTTATAGGAAGCCAGATATAATAAGATCAGTTAAGTCTCGTAGACTGCGATGGGCAGGACATGTTGCACGTATGGGGAATGAAAGACTTGCATGGAAGCTTCTTGTAGGAAAGCCAGAGGGAACACGCCCAGTTGGTAGACCAAGAATGAGGTGGGAGAATAACATTAACTATGATTTGAGGGAAGTAGATTATACAGGGAATGATTGGAAAGCATTAGCTCAGGATAGGGATGTATGGAGAGCTTATGTCCGTGCGGCCATGAACCTACGGGTTCGATAGTGCCAGTGAGTAAGTAAGTAAGTAAGTAATTAAGAATAATTAGTTTAATCGCTTTTTAAAACTAGCTACGTTTAGTTCTTAGTTCTGGGTTATGTTTACAAACTTTATATTTTAGCATTCTCCATAAATAAACATCACAAAATATGATATCGGGGGATCTGCCGGGCTAGTTTATACAGTAATTCTGTACTAATATTCGGCCCACTTCGGTCATTGATTCGAGTGCACTATACGCTTCCAAAGCCTGATTTTAGGTCGGCTACTGTGTTCTGGTGGCTATATTCCTTGCCTCTAATCCTGTGGTTTACGCGTTCAAATCCGGACGGGGTCAATCGATTTTTTAGGATGGAAATAACCAAGGAAGAAGTCCTTCGGGAGGGACTCCAAGCTGTGTACCGAATCTAAAAATTTCATGCTAATAAAAGAAACTCAAACCTGAGAAAAGAAGTGTCGGAGCAAAATCAACCGACTTTCCTACATCCAAGTAGTACGTTAGTTGCCTACTAGATGTCTCATTGAGTCAGTGTGTTGACCACACGCCGCTCATGACATCTGTAGTTAAACAATCGTAACTAAATTGGTCAAGAAACTGCTAACAAAGGAACGGCTATGGCTGAACTCAATCCATCCACAGTAATTCTGCTAGAGGGCAGGTCTTTCTCTGCAATCATAGCATTTTCATGCTATGCTTTGCAGCTTTACTAAGGGAATTGTAGGTGTGGTAGCTTCCCGTTGCTTTGTACATCGATGAATATTGATGATGATGATGATGATGATAAGGATGATAATGATGGCCGAATGATTTTCGGGGACTGTTGGGCCCTAGGCTTCCTCACATTTGTCTTATAGGCGAGGGAAAAATCCCGAAAAAACCTCACCCAGCAGCCTGTCCTGACCAGGAATCGAACTCGGTTCCGCTTCGTGACAAGGCAGCACCCTACCTCGATACCACAGTGGTGGACGCTGAACTCAAAGGACCGTGAAAGCAAAAGAGTGAGTGAATGAGTGAAGTCTGGTTGCAGCCTTTTACCGTGAGTGGCCTGTGCAGTCTTGCGTTCTCTCGCACCCAGTTTCATTAGAATGCTCTCATAGTGTTTTGCTTCCCTTAGGAAGGAAATCATACTCAAGAGTTTTATGCTCTGAAAAAATCCACGATTTCCGGCCAGGATTGAACCAGAGGCAAGCAAGATAACAACTAGTCCACTAATCCAATACATTAGGTCTGAGCCTGAATCCATCGCGTGGGAAGTAGATGAAAGAAGATTATTAGAAGTAGGCCTATGAGGACCATAAACATAGGCTCAATTCTGAAAATGCGTGCTATTATGCAATACAGGGGTTCTTGATGTCCCAACTCCTTTCAAAAAAGGTTAAACTGAAAATATATACAACTATTATTCCAACAGTTATATTATATGGATGTGAAACATGGACTCTTACTTTAAGGGAGGAAAGGAGATTACGAGTATAAAGTTCTTAGGAAAATGTTTGGATCAATGAGAGATGAACAGACAGGTGAATGGAGAAGGTTAATAACGGAAGCCAGATATAATAAGAAGAGTTAAGTCTCGTAGGCCTGTCAGCTAAAATAAAGCATTATTATTATTATTATTATTAATAGACCTGGGTTATGAAATCTCCTATTTTAAAAATGTTTAACAAAACTTAATAAATTTAATTATATATGTGGCACAATTAAAAGAATATTTAAAAACACAAGAATGGAAAAAAACTAAAATTTGTATAAAGTTGTGGCAGTATGGTAGTGAATTTTGGGTTTTAACTAAAAGAGAAGACCATAGAAGCAGCTGAAATGAGATTTCTGAGAAGTGTGGCTGGCTGCAAACTTCTAGATAAAAGGAGAAGTAAATATATTAGATATGAGCTAAATATTTTTTAACTTTTAGATAAAATAAAAGAATCTAGAAAAAACTGGAAAAAACATGTTCAAATAATGAAAAATGATCGGATTCCAAAAATTATACTTAATTACAAACCAAGAGGAGACAAATATTGGTAGACCGAGAAAAGAGATGGATTCAAATTTTTGAATGACAATCTATGAGCCCGGAACAAGCCACATGGGCTTAATCCATGATTGTTGATGATAATGATGAAGTCTCGAAGATTGCGATGGACAGAACATGTGGCACGAATGGGGAATGAAAGACGTGCATGGAAGCTTCTTGTAGGAAAACCAGAGGGAAAACGCCCAGTTGGTAGACCAAGAATGAGGTGGAAGAATAACATTAACTATGATTTGTGAGAAGTAGATCATACTGGGAATGATTAAAACATTAGCTCAGGATAGGGATGTATGGAGAGCTTATTTCCGCGCTGCTATGGGTTCGATAGTGCAGGTAAGTTAGTTAGGCCTATGAAATGCACCTAATACAGGTTTTTTTTTTATTGCATATGTTAACAAGCAGACATGTAGCAGTTGTACTAACAGTTTGTATTTGCACTATAAATGGAGTCAAAGTTGTCCAGATAGTGTGTCTGTACATACCTTATTTAGTGAGAAGGTCAAAAGAACAAACCAAGTGAATAAAACACACAATTAAACCCATATGTGAGTGTATCGATTCATATGACCCCCAGTCTTTTCTGAACTACTAGGTGTATACAAATTTTCTGGCTTATTTCATCATCGTCAACAACAAGGATTAAGTCCAATGACCTGTTCCGATCTCATTATAGGTCGAATTAGTCCTTCCATCTCTTCAATGGTCTTCCCAACATTCTTCTCCCTTTTGGTTTCTTCTTGGTATGCGCTGTTCATTCATTCGTAATACGTGCTGAAAATAAGCATTTTGATAATATTTTATTCTTTCACAGAGATTAAATATATTAAGTTCTGTTCTTATATCTTCGTTTTTTCTTTTTATCGGTCCTTTGGTATCCTGCTATTGCTCTCAACATCCTCATTTCAACAGTCATTATTTGTTTACTATCTGCCTTTGTTTAATGTCCAGGTTTCACATGCATAGATAAGCATGGAACTGCCAATACTTTGTAAAACTTCAAAATAGTTTATTTTCTAGTCTTATTCAATAAAGTTCGTTTAATTGTGCCACATAGATAATTGATTCGCTGTATTTTAGTGTGTTTATATAAATTTCTGTCATTGCCTAAATGACATCCCAAATAATTAAAATTCTGAACTTGGTCTATAATTACATTGTTTATCATTATTTTTTATTCTTATTGCACATTTTCCTTTAAGAGCTAATATTTTAGTTTTAGATGTAGATATTCTTAAACTGTACTTTAGAGAGATATTATTTAAAGTATGAAGGAATTGTTGCAGAGCATTTTCTGATGCTGTCATTATTACTTGATCGTCTGCAAAAAGCAGAGTTGTCAATACACTATTTATATTAATTTGTTCTTGCCATTCATTTATGACATGGTCCAAGTATAAATTAAATAATACTGGTGACAATGGACATCCTTGTCTTACTCCCTGGTTTATTTCTATGTTTTGTTTACTAATTTTATCTCCGCAGTCTATTTTAAAATTTGTTTCTATATATAAACTGTGAATGGCTCTTATAAGTTGTTGAGGAATTCCTTTCATTTCTAGTATGTTCCATAATTTATTTCTAGTTACACTATCAAATGCTTTAGTATAATCAACATCTGGCTTATTTTATTCATTAATAATTACAAAAATACACAACTCATCCATGAAGTCAGATAACAGCTTCCCTGTATAGTAGGCTGAGTCATTTAGTTTACAGACGCTTAGCTTTGTGGTTAGGTAGATCTATTTTGAACGCATAAGTATTTAAACCCCAGCTACCATATCTCCGGCTCTGAAGTTTAGGTTATACGAGGGGTAAAGGGAGAATTCACCTCTGCTGCCAGTAAGGAAATGGTTGTAGTGAGAGAAGATGTCTGCCACAACCAATTACTGCTCTTGACGCAACTATAGCGCGCTAGTAAGGTTTGAAATTGCTGAGATGTTGTCAGCTCTATGTCTGATAACCGCATACATAAAGCGGCCACTCCCACTGAATATCCATATCGGCAACATCGTGGCTTCGTGAATGTATCGATGATTTGGAAAACACTTGTCAGATCACTTATGACTATTTAACTCATGTCCCAAATGGCAGTCAATGACCAATCATGTTTCACCTCGATATTTATCTACTTCTATTTATAGTCGCAGATTAATAATCAATAAGGGGTTATTAAATTTTATACCAAGTATCTCTTTATGGTCGTTTTCATTAAGATCTTAACATATTAAAGTTAGCTCCTCTTTCTTAATATTCTGAACAGGTCAGAGCATTATTTTGCAGTGACTGACTCTCGAACAAATGCATTAAATATATTAAATAATGAAAAGATTCTTTCGACCTACACATTTGATAATTGTGTGTTCAATAATTGTGTTTTTAAATATTGAATTTGCGGAGTAGTTTCCTAAAAAAAGTAATTAATAACCTATAATGTTCGTTATAATATAGGCCCATAGTTTGATGCGTTTCATTTTTTCTCCACTAGGGTGCATTCTTACAATATTGCGATCCTATTTGGCAATAAATAATATGATCTATTTGCAGTGGATGAAGGAAAGAAGCATAACCAAACATTTCTCATTTGTTTTCAAACATCGCCGTTTAAATTAAATATATAAATATTTTAAAATAACTATATTTAAATAATGATTTGTGAGTAAATAGCTTAATATTATTCGTTAAATAGTCCTAACAAATGCCACTTTTGATTTCCAAATCCTCTAGACAAATTGGAAATCACTCGTGGTTATGATAATTAGAAGATAATAAAATCAGTCGTGGCGATGTGGCAAGTTATGCCACTCCCACAAAACGAAAGCATTAGAGTTAAAAGGGAAGTCATTAGAACATAGAAGGCAACAATCACCACTCAGCCAGGGAATCCATTTAATTAAGTGCGTGTGTGTCTACGTATGGCAAGAATATTAATACATACATCTACATGTTGCTTTTACAAGCTGTTACGTACGTGGAAACTGAATCTACAAGACTTTAGACATCTTATCCTAAGCCTGTTTCTTCGTCAGCATGTATATTTTACAAGTTAATTCTAATTAATTTCATGGTCACAAAAATATTACAATGGAAACTAAAATGACTATTTAACTCATGCCCCAAATGGGAGTCAATGACCAATCACATTTCAATGATTTTTTTTATTTACAACCAATCACAGTCGTGTTTCACCTTGCTATTTATCTACTTCTGTTTATCGTATTAAAGAAAGCTCCTCCTTTTTAACATTCTGAATAGGTCATAGCATTATTTTGCAGTGACCGACTCTCCAAGAAATACGGCTACCAGATTGTATATACAGTGCATGAATGTCAGCAGAAATCGAATGCAAGAGATAATATAAAAACATTTGTAACAATTGATTATACCACAAAAAAACACAGTTTGCACTATCTTAAACGAATTATTTTCCAGGAAATGACGTTGCAGAAAAATATAGTTGACATATTTACATCATAGGACATCATAAATTAATTAATACCTATAACGTTGGTTATAAATTTCTCTACTAGGGTGCATTCTTACAACATTGCGATCCTTCGGCAATAAATAATATTATGATCTGGCTGTAGTGATGAACGATGGAAGAAAATGAAGCGTACCAATCGTTTCTCATTTGTTTTCAAACATCGCCGTTTACATTAAATATATAAATATTGTAAAATAAAAATAGTTAAATAATGTTTTGTAAAGTAAAGTAAAAAAGTGATCCCACAACAGACCCGGAGGTCCTTGGGGTAGTAGGAGGTTAAGGTTCCCACTTTTTCTAGACAATCGGCACTTTATGTCAGCCGGGTTGTCAGCCCTGCGTGACGGCCGCCTTTACCCCCAGAACAAGCGTCTGGTACTCATTTCCGTTAGAGGCTGAGTCGACCCCAGGGCCATAGTGCCGCCAGAGGGTTTGGGTCAGTTTAAAAATCCTGACCCCAACGGGACTTGAACCCTCGATCCTCCGGCTTGTAGCTCAGTGCCTTAACCACTACGCTACGGCGTGCCCCCAAATAATGTTTTGTAAACAGCTTAATTTTATTCGTTAAATAGTCCTAACAAATGTCACTCTTGATTTCCAAATTCACTCGTGGCATTACTTATGAAAATTTGTAAGAGCATAATACAAAATATTTTATCATATGGAAGTAAAACTTTATATTTGATGGAATTACAAAATAATAAAATTAGAACAGTTGAATTTGATTATCTTAGAAGAAGCCTTCAAAAAACAAGACAGGGTGAAATAACAAATGAATTCCTTTGGAAATAAATGAATGTCACCACATCTGTTGTTAAGAGGATTGAAATCAAACTCTGAAATTGTATGGCCATGTACAGAGAATAGAAGATGAAAGATGGCCAAAAAAATATATACCAAAGGGCACTCCCCTGGAAGAAATAAACGTGGCAGACCAAGATCGAAATGGAAAACTTATATCAGAATTATAATGGATGATAGGAATTTTGAAGGAGGAGATTGGAATGATATAAATAAATGAAAACTGAAGACGGCAAACCTATGAGTGGGGGAAAGCCGAAGATGATGAATTTCATGGTCGCGGTGGACTAGTGGTTATGCTCATTGCCTCTATTCTCAGGGTCGCGAGTTCAAACCCGGCAGGGATCGATGGATTTTTTAGGACGGAAAAATCCAAGGAGCAAGTCCTCCGGGAGGGATTTCAAGTCGTGGGTCCCGAGTCTGAAGATTGTCAGGCTCGTAAAAGATACTTAAACCTGAATAAAAAAGGTATCTAAGCAACATTTACCGACATCAATGTCCCAGCAATACCTTAGTTGCCTGCTAGATGTCTCATTGGATCGGTGCGTTGATCACATGCCATTAATGGCATCTATGAGCAAATAAGGTAACTAAAAATTAACTTGGTCTAGTAACTCCTTACGAAGGAGAGGCTATGGCTCAACAATGGGCTACGCCATTATAGACAGATAAATAGGCCTACATAAATTAAGTTGAAGTATTAATGATAATACACAAATTATAATTAAAATTATATAGCTTTCAGTGCTATCTCCTCAACTAGTAAAATATTTAAAACATTGTAGGCCTTTCAGAACCAGATCCATCCTCATCAGAAGTTTGTCTCGCTATTCACGTTCTAAAAATTATATATAGCCTATATTTTTTTCCAGATAGTTCGACTCTCGCATATACATGGTTCTTCATTTATAACCTAACGGGCACACGGTGTTTCGTCTCTCCCGAGCTCTTGCCTACAGTACATTGATAGCAAAATGCCGTGTGCCCGTTAGGTAATAAATGAAGAACCTGTATAAAGGAATGCAAGTAGATAGTTGATCAATAGTGGTCTAGCAGGCAACGAGTGAGTTGTGCATAATGACCTAAACTATGACAATTAAACCAATGCCAGGAGAGAACACCAGACATGTCGAAATGACAACATGGGGCATTGAATAAAAATATATAGGTCTATATATTATTATTATTATTATTATTATTATTATTATTATTATTATTATTATTATTATTATTATTATTATTATTATTATAAAACTCTAAATTATGTTATCTGAAACATTTAGAACAGAATAATAATATGCGATTATGAAGAACATTATTGTGAACTAAATAAAGAAAATTGGACTTTTTTTTATGTAAAACTGGTGTTTTAAACAAGTTCTACCTGCTCAAACGTCATAGATTGTACTGACCCTACAATAATGTGGAAATTAGTATTTATATGATACTAGCTAATACCCGGCGTGCGCTGCTACGCCTAAATAAATTAAAATTAATGTGATTTTTATGTTTAGTTGAAAAAGAAAATGGAAAAATAATTATAATTTTTTAGATACCCCGTGCTGATTACCCGGCTTTGTCCGAGAATCTACTTATCTTCTTGACATAAATTTGCTGAAATACGAAAATTAATGTGTTTTATGTTTAGTTAAATAAGTGGAAGCAAAAAGTCATATCGTAATTATTTTTAGATATCCCGTTCTATTTACCCGGCGTTGTCCGGGAATCTACTTGGCATGGCATAAATAAGCTGAAAGATAAAAATTAATATACTTCTTATGATTAGTTGAATAAGTGAAATGAAAAATAATTATAAATGTATATCATAATTATTTTAAGATTTCCCGTGCTGAATACGGTGCTGCCCGGAAACCTACTTATATCGATCTTCTTGACATAAATGAGCTAAAATACAAAATTCGTTATTGCGAGTTATCCGTAAAAGAACACCCGCCATGTGCTGCTATCCTTGCACAGGAATCTACGTAGGCCTACTTGTCTCAATCTTCTTGGAATCAATGAATGACAAAAATGGTTGTTGTGAGTTATCCGTACGGGATAAATAGGATGCTCTCGCAAACTTTTTGTAGAGCTTTTCGAGATATTCAATTATATGTACATTAATTTTGCGTATTTGTTATGGTTTAGGGAGCGTAAGCCATTTAAGCGTCCAAAGAGCTACTTTTTTCACGTTTTCCACTACAAAGGTCAATTTTTAAGGGTGTAGGAGTTGAGTATCACAACTCTCTCATAGCCTATGTTCATCCCGGGAATCTCCTGAACATTTTGCAAAAAGCCCCATCACAATCGGATCAACGGTATGGTCGCGCATAAACTACGAACAAACAAACATACAAGTATTAATTTTTATATATGATGTCTGAATAAATACAAGTGGTAAGGAGTGAAATAGTGTTTATCGTTTCTTGTTTTTTAGTTTAATTATTTGAGTTAATCAAGCAGACTGGATTTATCAAGGATGGTAGAACAGCATCCCAGGGGAAGCGAGTTACACTAATTATTCATGTAACGAATACGCTACGCTCCAAACATGCAAGAAACACATGGATTACAGCATGTGCCGCAATTACACACTTTTATAAAGAAAATTGTCGTGTAAATCCATCTTCATATTTCCAGGTTTTCACAGACATCCTACACGCAACATGACCAAGCGTCATTAAATATATAAAGTTATAACAAACCTTATAAGAGCCATTCAGAGTTTATATATAGAAACAAATTTTAAAATAGACTGCAGAGATAAAATTAGTAAACAAAACATAGAAATAAAACCAGGGAGTAAGACAAGGATGTCCATTGTCACCAGTATTATTTAATTTATACTTGGACCATGTCATAAATGAATGGCAAGAACAAATTAATATAAATAGTGTATTGACAACTCTGCTTTTTGCAGACGATCAAGTAATAATGACAGCATCAGAAAATGCTCTGCAACAATTCCTTCATACTTTAAATAATATCTCTCTAAAGTACAGTTTAAGAATATCTACATCTAAAACTAAAATATTAGCTCTTAAAGGAAAATGTGCAATAAGAATAAAAATAATGATAAACAATGTAATTATAGACCAAGTTCAGAATTTTAATTATTTGGGATGTCATTTAGGCAATGACAGAAATTTATATAACACACTAAAATACAGCGAATCAATTATCTATGTGGCACAATTAAACGAACTTTATTGAATAAGACTAGAAAATAAACTATTTTGAAGTTTTACAAAGTATTGGCAGTTCCATGCTTATCTATGCATGTGAAACCTGGACATTAAACAAAGGCAGATAGTAAACAAATAATGACTGTTGAAATGAGGATGTTGAGAGCAATAGCAGGATACCAAAGGACCGATAAAAAGAAAAACGAAGATATAAGAACAGAACTTAATATATTTAATCTCTGTGAAAGAATAAAATATTATCAAAATGCTTATCTTCAGCACGTATTACGAATGAATGAACAGCGCATACCAAGAAGAATGTATAATTATAAACCAAAAGGGAGAAGAACGATGGGAAGACCATTGAAGAGATGGAAGGACCAATTCGACCTATAATGAGATCGGAATAGGCCATTAGCATGTTCTTGTTGTTGTTGTTGATGATGAACAAATTGAATGAACAACAACATTATATAAAGATTTATTAAACACACTGTGTACGTTAGGATGCAATTATTATTGAAAGTTATTATCATATGCGTAGAATTTTAGAGGATTTCTTCTTGCTGTACAGTCAATTATGTGGTATTGCTCACATTTTTGGTCCCATAGCTTGCAGAGGCACTGGTTCGATGCGATGTGGAACCCTTTTTGGGTACATATTCTGTAGTGGAATCCGTGTGTGGCGGTCCTCGTGAACACGTGTCTCAGGGAGAAGTTCGGTTCCTTCCATTCTTCGGTATTCATCGCTGGGGTTAGGAAGAATCCGCGGTCTATATCCTCTGCTTTTTCTGATTTCTCTCTTATGTGTGCTTCGTAGGTTGAGATGTGTGGCAGGTTGTATTTTGGCGCTATTCGTCGAATTCTGTTTACAAAAATAAAGAAAGTTCGCCCTTTTTAATATTCTGAACTGGACAGAGCATTATTTTGCAGTGACTGACTCTCAAATAAACACGTTGAATATAGTAGATTATGTACAGATTCCTTCGAACCTACACATTTTATAAATGTGTGTTCAATAAATGTCTTTTAAAATAATGATTTTACTGAGTTGTTTCCTAAAAAATTCATTAATTACACTGGACAACATGATTTTTGTCTCATGAGTACCAATAGTTGTACTTAATGCAGTTTTTTATCGTGTTTTCAAATATGTATTCGGAATTTCTCCACCACCCACTGTTTTTATTTAAATTTCAATTAATGGATTTAATTAATTATTTTTAATAAACTTTTTTCGTCTATTTGTCCATTGTAAAAAAAACCATATGAGCTAACTCAGGAGATTTCAGCTATAGAAAAGAGATATCAAGGCAAATGGAATCCTAATATGTTGGCAGATTATTGTTGGACCATCAAGAGGGATGTTCCACAGGCGAAATATAGCAGAAAATCGTCATTTCTTACTTTCTAGGCGAGTTCGAATGTTCGAATATTGTGTAGTTACGAATGTAGAAAATATTAAAGTGTTTGAAATTATAAATACCTGTCTCTTAGAAACCTTGCGTGGTGGAGAAAAACCGATATAATATTTGAATTCCAGAGAAAAAAATACTATCAGAATCACATATTTTTCTTTCTGAGACAAAAAGAAAAAGTTTATTTTTTGTTGCTCACTGTAGCCTATAATGTTGGTTATTATAATATATAGTTACATGTGTTTCATTTTTTCTCCACTAGGGTGCATTCTTACAATATTTCAATCCTATCTGGCAATATATAATTAATATGATCAAGTTGCACTGGCTGAACAAATAAAACATAATCAAACATTTCTCATTTGTTTTCAAACATCTCCGTCCACAATAAATACATGAATATTTTAAAATAACTATATTTAAATAAGGGGGCACGCCGTAGCGTAGTGGTTAAGGCACTGAGCTACAAGTCGGAGGGTCAAGGGTTCAGTCCCGTTGGGGTCAGGGTTTTTAAACTGACCCAAACCCTCTGGCGGCACTATGGCCCTGGGGTCGACTCAGCCTCTAACGGAAATGAGTACCAGACGCTTGTTCTGGGGGTAAAGGCGGCCGTCACGCAGGGCTGACAACCCGGCTGACATAAAGTGCCGATTGTCTAGAAAAAGTGGGAGCCTTAACCTCCTACTACCCCAAGGGCCTCCGGGCCTGTTGTGGGATCACTTTACTTATATTTAAATAATGATTTGTGAGTAAACAGCTTAATTTTATTCGTTAAATAGTCGTAACAAATGCCACTCTTGATTTCCAAATTCTCTAGATAAATTGGAAATCACTCCTGGCATTACTTATGAAAAATAGCTTATTGTAATGTTTCATGTGCCTGTAATTTTATATAACCGTGTTTTACTAAAATGAGACACAACATGAAATAATCATTATAGAAAGGATAGATCGTTATGGTAAACACAGTGGAGGGACAAAATGTGAGGATAAATACAAGAGAATACAAAATACTACAATTATGGTAATAGCGAGTATAATGTTTCTGTAAAACAAGTAAATATTGAATCTCGTCAAATTATTTCATACTTGGCCGCTATTAATCTATTATAGCTTCAAACTACATTGTTAATGCCTGTAGCAGCATTTCTTACTTCTACTTCCATTGTTATTAAAACTAAATACACCTTCTCCCAGACCAACACAACCAATAAGAAATTGTTATAAATAAAAAAAAACTAATCAAGTTATTGTAACGTCCTTTGTTACACAACAAAAACTTAACAAGTTTTATGGTGACAACAATTCCTTTTCTTCTTCTTCACGATTAATGCTTATTTACTAGCCTTTTCTGTCTCCAAATTGCTGCTGTTTCCATCTTTTCTTGGGTCTTCCCAAACTCCTTTTTCCTCGTGGTGAATAGTTCTATGCTGCTTTTGGTATTCTATTCTCAATCATCCTTGCTAAGTGTTCTTTCCAGTTTGTTCTGTACTTGACTATTGTCGTGTTTAATTCCTCTACTTTTAGTTATCTTATTTATGTGTTGTGTGTGTTTTTTTTTTTTTTCGTTCTTTGATATCCTGCTATTGGTCTGGGGAATTTCATTTCAGCAGCTTGTATTCTGGCAGATTGTTGTGTTGTCACTTGTCCATGTTTCGGATCCATTGCCTTGTATAATTTCATTCTTCTTCTACTTCATGAAATTAGGTATTTTCACATCAAGTGAGATTTAGTTCACCTTCCCATCTAGTAAATGGGCGTCCAACCCTTCTATGTCCTTTCGGTTTGTACTTTAGTAATCATCAACATCAGCATCAAGGATTAGACCTTAAGGTCGGTTCGATCTCATGCTAAAATTGGTCTGTCCATCTTTTACTGGGTCTTTCTACATTTCTTCGTCCTAATGGTTTGTAATGAAGAATCTGCTTAGGAAATCTATTGTTATCTATTCTATTCATGTGGTCCATCCATTCATCTATGAATTGTGCAAATCTATTCAATAGTTTGAATATATTTAGTTAGTTTAAAAGCCTTCTCGTTCCATAATATTACATTGTATAGCAGGACTTTAATATCATAATAAATATGAAAGTTAAAGTTAATAATCTTGTATTTTAAAATTCTTTTAATATTTAAATGTAACTTAAATAAAGAAAAACATGTAAATAATTCATTGTTGTTCATTGTTGAATAAAAACGTCTCAGTAACAATTAAAGAAATTGTACTACATAACAGTTTTTGTAAATAATGCTTTTAAAATTGTTTTAAGTCATTGTTGTCAAAATTATAAAGTTTTCTGTTATAACTGTAATAAGAACACCTGCTTTACTTCATATTTTTAAATGAAAGGAAACTAAACTCTGATTGGATGTTAAAACAATTAACTTTTTGATTTAACAAATCAAATTCAAACCTTATATATCCATCCATCCATAGTATTTCTGCCCGAAGGCAGGTCCTTCACTGCAATCATAGCATTTTCATGCTATGCTTGCAGCTTTACTAGGGAATTGTAGGTGTGGTAGCTTCCCGTTGCTTTCCAACCTTATATATAATGGACTATTAACAATTTAAAATTAACATCATGTAATGTAATAATGTTCTTTAAAATTATAAAAGAATTACACTAATCATTCTGCATATAACTTTTACACAAAGATAGAAGCAAGAAGAGTTCTCAAGATAAAACATAATATTTACTACAAGAATAATTGATTCCAGAAAAGAAAAGAATTTATTTTAATTGATAGTGAAGAATAATACCACTTAAATTTACTTAATCTGCTGGGAACCTACAAAGTGAATAAATTTGTAATTATTTCTACAAGAAACATTTTTTATGATTGTGAAGTGTTTTCCTATCCAGTGTACCAACTTCCGACCTTAAGAAGAGAATCCGGCTCTACCGAAAATTAAACCCAACCTGAACCAGTAATTCTTTTTGGGACACCAATCCTTCTTCAAAATGTTACTAGCCTACAACATCGGGCATGAAGAGAATTACTGCTTCAAAACATCGCCACAACATGGGAAAAGAATTACTTCTTCAATTGTTCCTGATCTTTCTTTGTTTATGCTTAATATCATCTCGCGTAGAATTGAAGATATTGGAGCAATAACATGATAAGCCACATATTGTTCTTTCTGAGATATAAGGATTTTAATGTTTCAAAAAAATTATAAACACTAATATATATTTTGATCTTCTTCATAAGTTATATCGCAGCATGGAAATGTGAAACCTGTTCCAATACCTTTATCTTCTAATAGTATTTTTCATAAGAAAATACATACATTTCAACATATTTGTGGAACAATCAGACGAAAACTGAGGAACAAAGTAAGAAAGGATATGTAGCTAAGATTTTACTCGATGATTAACTACCAGTGCGATGTATGGAAGTGAGGCCTGGGTCCTGAAGGAAAAAGAAAAAAAGTAAAATTCAGGCAGCGGAAATGAGATTCCTGCGGGCTGTGAAAGGTTGTACAAGAGAAGAACATATTAAAAATGAGAATATTAGAGATGAACTAAAAGTACAACCACTTCATTAACAAATAGAAGAACTCAGGAACAATTGGAAGGAGCATCTGCAAAGAATGACAGGAGATAGGATACCAAAGATGGCACTGATGTATAATCCTGTAGGACGAAGATCGGTGGGAAGACCAAGAAAGCGTTGGGCTGAACAGATGTGACTTCGGAACTGGCATAGACCTAATCCGCGAAGGATGACGATGATGATGATAAATACTAATTGGGCAGTATTGTTGTTAATACATTGTGTGTCTATATGTTTTAACTCATCACTGGCGCACTTACAAATGATTTTACGGATATTTCAATACATTTATTTGTTATCATTGCATTAAATGACATTTCTTAACAGTGTAATTTATCATGTTATTGCCCTAAGCCCTTCAATTAATTTCTTTGCCCTAATAACAATAATGACCTATAGAAGAAGGAAGTAAATATCGATGACCATAAGTCTAATTCTAAATTGAGGTTCATTACATTGAGTAACATGACAAAAAAATCTATTTGTGTAGTTTGGCGCGGTTTGTGGGAACGTGTAAAAGAGAAAAGGCATTAAAATTAAAAAAGGGGGGAGTTTTAATTTGCATTCACAAGAGGTAATTAGCCGGGTTGTGCGGAGAGGCCTATACATTTTTAACTTGTTGATAGATGGCGGCACGGCTGATCGACTGGTCAGCTTACCTCGGGCAGCTCAATTCGCCGGAGAAATCAGATTAATCTAAACACACATAGCGCAGATTTTTTCGTTTCTTCAGGCGCATAAAACCATTCACAAACCTCTCATATAACATTTTCATACCTGGATGGTAAAATAATATAATAATAATAATAATAATAATAATAATAATAATAATAATAAATTACTTAAAATGGGTGACAAAATAAACTTAGCATAGAAGTTTTTTTCTGCTATGGATAATAATTTGTTCTCGTTCCATTTGGTCAGCTTTTGAAGATCCATGCAAATTATTATTATTATTATTAAGCTGCTATTATTATTATTATTATTATTATTATTATTATTATTATTAAACTAACTCACTGGCACTATGGTACCCGTAGTCTCATGGGCTACTGGTCGGAGTTCATGAGGTCCGGGTTGTATTCCCGTTCAAACTTCAGGAACTTTTCCATAAAGGGTTTTCTGTGGTCTGGAATTTAGATTAGGTTTAGATTAAGGAAGGCGGCTCCGTGGCCCAAGCGGTTAGACGCTCGCCTCTCACCGCTTGAGTTCCGAGATCGAGTCTCGGTCACTCCATGTTGGTTCCGTGGTGGACGAAACGGAGCTTGGACAATTTTTTTCTCAGAGTTTCTCCCGTTTTCCCCTGCCACAATATAATTCCACCATTTCTCAATACTCATCTCATCCATTTCGTTTCATTTCGTCCATCTGACCCCGTGATGGTGCGTCTGGCGTGGTCGGCCGGCACCCTTGTCATTAACCTTTACACTGCTACGAACGGGTATATCCGTTGGCAAAGAAAATGCTTGCTGTGCTATGGGTGTGTATATCCATTCTCAACTCCAAACGCCTGCTAGTTATATAATACGTATTTCATTGCTTTCAAACTAAGCAGGCATATACTCCATCTCCTAGGAACCTAAATAAACTTTTTCTATATTTCTCCCTACATTGAGCAAGGAGGGTTTTAAAGGCTGGGAAAACCTCAGCAGTGAAAAGGCTAACAGACCTCTATATAAGGCGTTTCATCTTATCTCATCTCATCCCTCGACCCGACCTTGAGTTAGACACGAGTTGAGGATATTTTATTTAGGTCAAGGACTTCCCTGGCGCTTCGTTATCATTTATCACCTATCATATCATCCGAGTAACGTTACTCCGCCTTCCAAGTGCCCCAACCTAAGAAATGGATTACAATTCCGTCAATGCCATGGAACAAAGCCAGAAATGCCATAAAAGACAACCAGGTGGCATTGGACAAAAAAAAGTATATAACAACCTCAACGGTGATTCAGAATGAACTTTAAAAGAATTTAACTAGTTTGAGACGGAACGAACCAGAAGACCTAAACCTTGATGCTGACTATTTAACTCATGCCCCAAATGGGAGTCAATGACCAATCACGTTTCAATGATTTCTGTTTTACAACCAATCAGAGTCGTGTTTCACGAAATATTTATCAGTGTTATATTTACCATATTAAAGAAAGTTCCATTGTGCAAGGAAGGCGATTAGATCCCTGAATGGTCTTTTATGGAATACAAATTTGACCAGAAAAACAAAAAAAGGGATTATGCAGACAATAATAGAAAGTATACTTACATATGGATCAGAAAGCTGGACAATAAATTAAAGGATGTAGAAAAGAATCTTGGCGACAGAAATGGATGGATTACGGAGAAGTATGAGAATATCCAGGCTACAACATATTCGAAATACATATATCAGACAAGAAATAGATGCACAGGAAACTGTTATCAATAGGATAACAAAGAGAGCTCTACAACGGACGCCGGAAGGACAGTGGCCTAAACAGGTGTTGGATTGGATGGTACCAGGCAGAAGGAGAAGGGGAAGAAGTAGAAGAACATGGTATGAGGGAATATATGATGCCATGATGAAGAGGGGTATGGAAGATGGACAATGGGAAGATACGAATCTCTGGAAAGCAAGAATCAAGGGCAAACTGCTGTAAAATGGAAAGCCTGTATTAAGTATTAAGTATAAAGAAAGTTCCTCCTTTTAATATTCTGAACAGGTCTGACCAATATTTTGCAGTGACTGAGCCCATAAGAAATACGGCTACCAGATTGTATATATAGTGCATAGATGTCAACATATAGCGCTTGCAGGAGTTAATATAAAAACATTTGTAGCAATTTATTATACCACCAAAAAAAGAAACCACTGTTTGCACTTTCTTAAATGTATTTTTTCCCAGGTAATAATCCAGAAAAATATAATTGTCATATTTACATCATACGACATCAGAAATGAATTAATATACAGTTTGATGTTTTTCATTTTTTCTCCACTAGAGAGCATTCTTACAATATTGCGTTCCTTTGGCAATAAATAGTATGATCTGGTTGCAGTGATAAACAAAAGAAGCAGATGAAGCATACCTATCGTTTCTCATTTGTTTTCAAACATCGCCGTTTACATTAAATATATAAATATTTTAAAATAACTACAGTTAAATAATGATTTGTGAGTAAACAGCTTAATTTTATTCGTTAAATAGTCCTAACAAATACCACTCTTGATTTCCAAATTCCCTAGATAAATTGGAAATCACTCGTGGCATTACTTATGATGATTAACATCTTCTTCTTCGATTTTACCATATTATTAAGAAGGCACAGCTGTTACATTGTTGCATATTTTTCGAAGCGTTATCATGGAAAAATGATGTTATCATGCAAATTATTTACGTTAAGAAGACGAATGTAAAAAGCGGATAAAATTCTAACAAAAAGCAAAATAAAGAGGAATTCATCAACATTAAAATTCTTTGTAATGAGATTTCTCTTATAGAGCGAGAAAATGTTTGTCTTTGCTTTCCCGCGCAGATCTTGTCTCGCTGTTTGTTTAAAAGCAATGCCATCTGTTACATTATATTGACTCTAGGCCTAACGCTAAATTCTATTCCTTCAAGTCTGCAAATAAAAATTTACCACAAAAAAGTTTACGTAAACTGCTGCTGTTCAACCACTTACCTTCCATTTCTAAGTATTGGGTTCACAACCCTGTTTAGGCCAAAGTCTTAACTTTATTTATTTATTTATTCTCAACTTTTATAATGTCTGATATATTCCTATGCCCATTTCAAGATTCCATGATCATCTGCATTCCTCTCCATTATTCCACGCTCCTTTCCCCAAAGCTCTTATTGTTCTGACCAGGGATTATGGTTCTGACTACTACTCGTTTCCATGTCAGTTTTGGTTTGTCTCTTTTTCATATTCCTATCGGATTCCATTCATAAGCAACACTTTTGAAATTCATATTAATGCACCGTTGAGGTTATGTAATCAACATCATCATCATACAGGGATTAAGCCTATTGGCTCGTTCCGGTTTCATGAAAGCTAGAATTGTTAAAATTGTTCAGACCATCTTCTGTGTGGGCGACCAACATTTCTCCTTCCGCGCGGTTTATAATTTAGCAATAATTTTGGAAATCTTCCTTCTGGCATTCTATCAATATGTTCTTTCCAGTCGTTCCTATATTTAATTATTCGGTCTGTAAGTTTGAAAATATTTAGTTCATTTCTTATATCTTCATTTCTTTTCTTATCCAGCAGAGTATATCCTGCTATATTTCTTAAAAATCGCATCTCAGCTGCTTCCAAACTTTGTGCTTGTCTTTTAGTGATCGTCCAACATTCTGATCCATACATCAATACAGGAACAGCCATTACTTTATAAAATTTAATTTTTGTTCCTTTTCTTGTGTTTTAAGGGTTCCTTTAATAGTGCCACACATTAGATTAAATTTATTTATTTTGTCATTAATATCTTCAATTTTAACATATGATAAATTGAAACCTACATATTTAAAACTGTTCACCTGCTCTAAAATTTTATTATCAATTATTATTTTTGTTCTGAAGATATCATGTCCTTAAAATGCTAAAATTTTAGTTTTATTCTTTGAAATTTTTAAATTGTAATTGGCACTTATTTTTTCCAAATTAAAAATAGCTCTTTGTAGATCATCTTCTGAACTGGAAATCACTACTTGATCATCAGCAAATAATATTGTATCCAACAGTTTATTATTTATTTTAAAATGTTTATTTCAATTAATCTGCCACTTTAACATAACTTCATCTATATATATATATATATATATATTTGCTTAACTGTTATGTTAGCCGCTAGATGGCAGTCGGAAGATCTTTCCGCTACCTCTTGTGTGAATTGAGAATACTACATGTATAAGAAAATTGTATGTTTGTCTTGGAATTCTTGGGTAGCTCAGTTGGTTAGATCGCTAAAGGTACAGACTTTAGAGACTCGAGTTCAAATCCCGACTCAAGCATTCTTTTTTCTTTTCATATCATATTTGCCTTCATTGCCAAATGTCAAAAATATATTTATAATATTTATATATACAAGCGTTACTGCTATAAAGTAAATATTCTCTTTAATAATTTGCTTAACTGTTATGTTAGCAGCTAGATGGCAGTTGAAAGAAATTTCCGCTACCTCTTGTGTGAATTGAGAATACTACATGTATAAGAAAATTGTATGTTTGTCTTGGAATTCTTGGGTAGCTCAGTTGGTTAGAGCGCTAAAGGTACAGACTTTAGAGACTCGAGTTCAAATCCCGACTCAAGCATTCTTTTTTCTTTTCATATCATATTTGCCTTCATTGCCAAATGTCAAAAATATATTTATAATATCTATATATACAAGCGTTACTGCTATAAAGTAAATATTCTCTTTAATAATTTGCTTAACTGTTATGTTAGCCGCTAGATGGCAGTCGGAAGATCTTTCCGCTACCTCTTGTGTGAATTGAGAATACTACATGTATAAGAAAATTGTATGTTTGTCTTGGAATTCTTGGGTAGCTCAGTTGGTTAGAGCGCTGAAGGTACAGATTTTAGAGACTCGAGTTCAAATCCCGACTCAAGCATTCTTTTTTCTTTTCATATCATAAATTAAAAAGAGAAGGTGATAAAGGATGCCCTTCTCTGACACCACGATTTATTGTTTATTGTAATAAGATATTAATTATAAAATTGTATTTATTTATTTATTTAGCCTGGTGGAATTAAGGTCATGTAGCCTTCCCTTCCACTCACCAGGACAAACATATATTACATCAGAATATAACAATCATAATTAACTGTAATATTAAATACTAAATGAAGATTTGATCAATAAGATAATATCTATTATATTACGATCTATAATACAACCACTTAATGATAGTTAAGATTAAGACTAAAACTAATAATAAAATATATTCTAGCAAGATAAATTAAATTGTTGGTAGACCGTCCCTGTCTAATGTAGGAGCCTATATAAAAAAGAAAAATAATCAGATATAGAAAATCTGCGGTTATAGAATATTTAAACAAATGAAAATATTTGTTAATTTTAATATTATTTTCATAAATAATTCTACCAGTGAGATGTATAAGTTGGTTTGTTATTAAATAATTATTTGGTTTGTTTTCTGAAGGATGTTATAATTTGACAGTCTTTGACATAGGGCGGAAAGGAATTCCTCGTTCTGGCAAGTAAAACTGTAAAAGATAATGAATAATACACAGTGTGATGGGAGGAATATAAAGGGCAATGTGTTGATAGGATCGAGTGTAGCAATTAAAATGCAAAAGATTAAACAATGTTTTTGAAAGGCCTCCATATTGGAATAATTTGATGAAGTTTAATATTTTAGTTGAGGACGACTGACCTACCAGGTACAAATTTTATAATTAACATCCATTCATAAGCTAAATCTCCGGTTATCAGTTTTTACATCATGCTTTTCAAATGACCAAAAAAACCTTAATTGTGTTCATTTACTAGTTCATGCTACACATTCTTGGAATTTCATCTCTTCATCTCTCTCTTATGACATTATTTGTAATATAATATTTTCTCTGAAATTCTTGTTGATTGTTGCTAGAAATCAATATCTGTCAATGTAATTGAATCAGTCATTTCGAAAAGGGATCATCTCCAATGTTTCTGAAATTCACTTCTTTCATTATTCCATGTTTAGATACCCACTTCCATTGTTTCCGTGTGAGAATGTATCAACTAATATTTAATTTTAGGAAGTTATATTTTGAGGTTATTTTAATTATATTATTTTTGATCTGGACATCTTACCTCAATATTAATGTTGATTTGTTTTTGGACATGTTTTCAAAACAATTATGTTTTATCGTCAGCTTTCCCAGACTAGTTTTATTTATGTTGCATTATGTTGCACCACCTGGATGTCGATGTCAGCTCCATCCTGTGGTTGGCCAAAGAACCTCCAAACAAGGTCACCCTCCATCGGATATTCTTTGGCCAACCACAGGATGGAGCTGACATCGACATCCAGGTGGTGCAACATAATGCAACATAAATAAAACCAGTCTGGGAAAGCTGACGATAAAACAGAATTGTTTTGAAACATGGGGGGCACGCCGAAGCGTAGTGGTTAAGGCACTGAGCTACAAGCCGGAGGGTCGAGGGTTCAAGTCCCGTTGGGGTCAGGATTTTTAAACTGACCCAAACTCTCTGGCGGCATCATGGCCCTGGGGTCGACTCAGCCTCTAACGGAAATGAGTACCAGATGCTTGTTCTGGGGTAAAGGCGGCCGTCACGCAGGGCTGACAACCCGGCTGACATAAAGTGCCGATTGTCTAGAAAAAAGTGGGAGCCTTAACCTCCTACTACCCCAAGGGCCTCCGGGTCTGTTGTGGGATCACTTTACTTTACTTTACTTTACATTACTTTACTTTACTTTGAAACATGTCCAAGAACAAATCAACATTAATATTGAGGTAAGATGTCCAGACCAAAAATAATATAATGTATCAACTACACTATTCCTTTACAACTTTCTGACTTTATTCAGTAGCAATTTCAGATTCAATGCTTTATCCTGAATAAGTAGAATCAGTTTTTTTTCTCTCTCCTGTAAAATTTGATCAGCTGTAGATGATCCCTTTTCGAAATGACTCATTCAATTAATGTATGCGTCCACCGCTATGTTCTCGGAAAAGCGTCGCTGCCTGGTATGCAACGGATCTGGGTTCGATAACACAGCTACGTGTCACCAACAATAAGAAGGGGAAGAAGAAGACGAGTAAGAAAAATAAAAGAAGGGAAAGAAGAAAAAAGAAGAAGAAAATTAGATTCTCTGTTGTATAAGCGTAGAAAATCAATTTGAAATTTTGAAGGACGTTATTGTAAAGTTAAGTTAGTGAAGCATTTTGTGTTTTAAGTACCGTACCTGGTATAGTACATCGCCTGTTTGTAAGATGGAATTGGTTCAATAATCAATGTGTGCAAATAAAAGACGATCGAACAAGACGTCCAGTAGTGGAAAGCATGTTGATATATGTTCTACGGAGATGACAAGCGACGCACGAAATTATTGCTTTCATTTGTCAGAAACAATTGAAACACAGCGTTCCGAAACATTTCTTCACAAACATTACTACTTCATAATTGTTTTACTTTTTCAACTTGATTTTTTTCCTCTGTTGCCCTTAGTACAAACTCACTCTTTGTTTCATATGCCTAATTTAACATGCCCCACATCTCCCGAATGTTAAAAAAACCCGACCTATCGGGAATTTTTAAACTATGTACAAAAATATTTTTGACTTGGCCTAAATAAAGATTTGGTGGACCTTGTTTTAAAACAAGTAACCTCTAAGATATCAGGTGCGTATATACTTATAAAATGTATAATATTATTTTGTAACTTTACTTTTACATGTAGGGACAAATGCCATATTCAAGACATAACGAAATTTATTATAGATAGACGAAAATATTGGAAGGCTCATATAGAAAGAATGGAAGAAAACCGGCTTGCAAAAAGAGCTAAAGAAGATAGACCAATGGACGGGAGAAGAACAACAGGAAAACCAGCGAAGATGCATATCCAATACGTCTTCCTCCGAGGAGTGATTTTGGAAATAAACAGGATGAAAATCCTACAAATTAAGTTTAAGAAGAAGAAAAACCTCTAAGATAACACAAACGCAAAATAAGTCTCCATTCACTCATACATTCAAATTAAACAATAACAGTTATGCACGACTTTATTTTCAGTCCGATCCGCCACATTTAAATACTTGATACGAGAAATTATTTTTAGTACACTAATTTCAAGTTCTATTAAAAGTAGACAAAGAAATTAGGACGCTAATTTGAGGTTTGACTTAAAAAAAGAATCACAAATAAGCCGACCCAGGAATATGGATAATGTATAATTGATATTCAAAATGTGTTTAAAAATTATCTAATAGCGTATTGCAGTTTAAAATATTGCACATTATTTCAATATAGTGTGAAGTGTGGACATTTAGAACAACTTCAGTATTGTATTGCAATAAAAAATACTATGTTGTAACAATATATATTTTTATTTAATAAAAATAGCTTAACTTGATTTAAGTTGTACAAAAGTACATTTTATATACATTGTATGTGTTCAAGATTTAAAAAAGATAAAAAATAACACAAAAGTTACTGATTTGCAAATTTAAGGATTAATTACAGGTGGGTGGGAATTCCCTCATCGTGAGGATGAAAGAATGTAACGCTGTAGGTCTACATAGAATATATTTATGATATTTAAATCATGGTATGGATATACTAATCATAAATAATGCAACCAGTCATTTCCAAATTATAGATAAATTCACGACTCACGAAGTAAGGAGTGAATTTATCTAGAGAATATGGAAATCAAGAGTGGCATTTGTTAGGACTATTTAACGAATAAAATTAAGCTGTTTACTCACAAATCATTGTTTAACTATAGTTATTTTAAAATATTTAAGTATTTAATGTAAACGGCGATGTTTGAAAACAAATCAGAAATGTGAGGTTATGTTCTTTCACTGCTGCTTGATCATATTATGTATTGCCAAATAAGATGGCAATATTGTAAGAGTGCACCCAAGTGGAGAAATAATGAAACACATCAAACTATGTATCATAATCAACATTACGCGTTATTCATTAATTTTTTTAGTAAACAACTCAGTAAAATCAAGGAATATTTTCATTATTTGCTATATTCAATGTATTTGTTGGAGAAAAATAATGCTTTGACCTCTTCAGAAATTAAAAAGAAGGAGCTTTCTTTATCAGAAAAGCAGGAGCTGATAAAGAGCGAGGTGAAACACGACTGTCATTGGTTGTAAAACAACATTCATTGAAACATGATTGGTCATTGACTAGTATTTGTGGCATGAGTTAGTCTCGTAAAATAGTGCACAGGGCCTATTCTCCGTTAAAAAAGTTTTTCCCTGAAAAGGTGGGACTTTATTATTAATTATTCCTTCTGGCCTCTTCAAAAAACCACCTCAACTCGTGTCTGATTCAGGGCCGATTGAAGGAAATTCCATTCATTGGAGATCTATGATTAACAAAGGCCGATCACGCATCATCACAGGGGACGACGAAATGAAATGAAATGGTTGAGATGAATATGGAGAAATTGTGGAATGAAATTGGTGCCAGGGAAGAATGGAAGGAGCCCCAAGAAAAAGCTGTCCAAACTCGTCCAACACAAAACCCACTAAAGTGGCCGAGACGTGAACTCGAGACCCCAGCGGCGCAAGGCGAACGTTTGACTGCTTGCTCCACGGAGCCGCATTCCCTCTAACCGCAGGACGTAAAACAATTATGAAATTGAATCGAAGTGTGCACTTCACCTCACAATTTGTTTCTTTGTTCTTTTTTTTTTCACTTGGACAAGAATTGAAAGTATTTCGAAATTCTGACCTCAATTACGCTTAATTCGTTAACATTTAAACTCGTCCGTAAAACTCAATTTTCAATCATTCTCTCTCTCTCTCTCTCTCTCTCTCTCTCTCTCTCTCTCTCTCTCTCTTCTATCTCTCTATCTCTACCTATCTGTTTCCTCTAGCTTTCTCACTCTCTCTACCTCTGCCTCTTTTTTCTCTCTCTCCCTCTTTCTCTCTCTCTACATTTCCCTCTCTGTCTCTTTTTTATCTCTGTTTCTTCCTCTACCTTTCTGTCTCTCTCTCTCACTATCTCTATCTTTCTCTCTCTACCTCTTTATATCACGCTCTACATCTCTGTCTATATCTTTCTCTCTCTCTATCTCTCTCTCTCTCTCTCCCTCTTTCTCTCACTCTACCTATCTGTCTTTCTATCTCTCTCTCTCACTATCTCTACCTTTCTATCTCTACCTTTCTCTCTCTACCTCGCTGTCTATTCTCTCTCTCTCTCTCTCTCTCTCTCTCTCTCTCTCTCTGTCTCTTTTTATCTCTGTCTCTCCCTCTTTCTCTCTCTCGCTACCTCTACCTTTCTCTATCTCTCTCCACCTTTCTGTCTCTTTCTCTCTCTCACTATCTCTAACTTTCTCTCACTATCCCTACCTTTCTCTCTCTACCTCTCTGTCTCTCTCTCTCTATCTCTCTATCTATCTCTATCTATCTATCTCTCTCTCGCTAGCTCTACCTTTCTCTCTCAATCTCTCTCTATCTCTTTTCTCCCTTTACCTCTTTTCTCCCTCTGTCTCCCTCCCTCTCTCTCTCTACCTTTCTGTATATTTTTATCTCTGTCTCTCCCTCTATCTCTACCTCTCTGTACCTTTCTCTCACTCTCTTACTATCTCTCTCTACCTTTCTCTCTCCCTTCTCTCTCTCTCTCTCTATCTATGTCCTTTTCTCTCTCTTTACGTAACTTTCTCTCTATTTCTCTCTCTCTCTCTCTCTATTTACCTTGGTCTAACCATGTTTTTTTCGTATTTTGTCCTGCTGGGAGATTTTTTTTTGGGACACACACACATACTTCTTTGACCACTCAAAGACATGAAGGACCTCCCAGAATGAGTTGATTACCTCGATGCCATTCACTCTAACTTGTATCACCAGACCCTGCACTATCTCATTCAGTAAACAAGTCGAATGATTGTTATGGCCATTTAGACTTAAATTTGTCCTAGAGATGAGGAAAAGACCTGAAAAAAAAATCACTCAGAAAACTTGTCCCGACAGGAATCGTACCCGGGCTTTTTACGTACGAGGCAATGACATTACCCCGAGACAATTGTGAGGGTGCATTTATTTATTTTCTTAATTATTGTAACATAAATTTGAGAATAATGTTCTTAGGAAAAATATTGGACCAAAGGAGGTGAACAGACAGGTGAATGGAGAAGACTACATAACAGTGAACTACATGATATTTATAGGAAGCCAGATATGTATCTATAGTAATTCTGCCCGAAGGCAGGTCCTTCACTGCAATCATAGCATGTGCATGCTATGCTTGCAGCTTTACTAGGGAATTGTAGGTGTGGTAGCTTCCCGTTGCTTTCCACACTGGTGAAGGATGATGGTGATGATAATGATAATAATGGCCATATGATTTCGGGGACCGTTTGGGCCTTAAAGTTTTCCTGGCATTTGTCTTACAGGTGAGGAAAACCCCCGATAAAAACCTCAGCCAGAAAAACTGCCCCGACCGGGGATCGAACCTGGGCCCGCTGCGTGACAAGGCAGCACGCTACCTCTAGACCACAGCGGTGGACAAGCCAGTTATAATAAGAGTTAAATCTCGTAGACTGCGATGGGCAGGACATGTGACACGAATGGAGGATGGAAGCTTCTTGTAGGAAAACCAGAGGAAAAACGTCCAGTTGGTAGACCAAGAATGAGGTGGGAGAATAACATTATCCATGATTCGAGGGAAGTAGATTATACAGGGAATGATTAGAAAACATTAGCTTAGGATAGGGAAGAATGGCGAGCTTATGTCCGCGCGGCCATGAATCTACGGGTTCGATAGAGCCAGTGAGTTAGTTAGTTATTGTAACATAAAGAATTAAGGTGGCTGTGGATAGCTAATATGGCAACGCTGTTATTATTTAAACAGAATTATAGGAAAGATTTTGGTTGGAATATGACCGTTGCTATGAGTTATTATCGCCACTTATCAGACTAGGGTGCAAGAGCCTGCTCTATCTCTGGCCGTGTGACTCATGTACTACATGAGTCAAATCACTGGAAAAATATTCCGCCATGTTTATTATTCCTCTATTACGCCATGTCACTTTGTTTGTACAACTAAATAAATAATAAGTTGACGTTTGTAGAAAATATGCAGAATTGTTCCCAAATTTTCAGCCATTCTATATAACTAATTAATTTGTTTTATAAGCCCATATGTTCGCTTTACAGAGATTTAGGCGTTCTCTCCCTGCAGGGAAGAAATTGAACCATACTAATTTAGTTACACTTGTTTTCGTATAGATGTCATTTTGAGTGGTCCGTGGTCAGCGTTCCGCCTCATACTGACATCTAGGAAACCAAGCTAGTACTAGGATGGGAAAATTCGGTAAATTTTGCTTAGAGGCCTTTTTATTCAGGCTTAAGGATTTTTTTCCGAGCCTCAAAATCTTCAGACTCGGGAACCACGGCTTAAAGTCCCTCCCGGAGGACTTGCTCCTTGGATTTTTCCATCCTAAAAAACCCATCGACCCGGCTGGGTTTGAACCCGCGGCCCTCGGGACCAGAGGCCAGGAGCATAACCACTAATCCACCGCGGCCGTCTATAACTAATTAATAAGGCAAGGAATTTAGCGCACTAAAAGTTAAGATTGCAACAGACATAGTATATATTATTCAATTGTTTCTGTGTGAAACCAAGAGAAAGGACAATCAGAAGTCTAACTTCTCATTACATTATTCAACTGTTTGTATTTGAAACCAAGACAAAATACAGTCAAAAGTCTTACTTCTAATTAATTATTATCATTATTATTATCATCATTATTATTATATTATTCTTTTTTTTAACGATCTGCCCGAGGGCAGGTCTTTCACTGCAATCATAGCATTTTCATGCTATGCTTTGCAGCTTTACTAGGGAATTACAGGTGTGGTAGCTTCCCGTTGCTTTCCACACCGGTGAAAGATGATGATAATGATAAGGATGATGATGATGGTCATATGATTTCGGGGACCGTTTGGGCCTTAAAGTTTTCTGACATTTGTCTTACAGGTGAGGAAAAACCCCGAGAAAAACCTCACCCAGAAAAACTGTCCCGACCGGGGATCGAACCCGGGCCCGCTGCGTGACAAGGCAGCACGCTACCTCGAAACCACAACGGCGGACATATTATTATTATCATCATTATGTTGTTGTTATTATTATTATTATTATTATTATTATTATTATTATTATTATTATTATTATCATTATTATTGTCATCGTATAAAATGTTGATTGTACATGAAATTTACATTGCTACATTTAATGTATCTTTAACTGTTTATAATTACTTACTTACTCACTGGCACTATCGAACCCGTAGGTTCATGGCCGCACGGATATAAGCTCTCCATACATCCCTATCCTGAGCTAATGCTTTCCAATCATTCCCTGCATAATCTACTTCCCTCAAATCATAGTTAATGTTATTCTCCCACCTCATTCTTGTCTACCAACTGGGCGTTTTCCCTCTGGCTTTCCTACAAGAAGCTCCCATGCAAGTCTTTCATTCCCCATACGTGCAACATGCCCTGCCCATCGCAGTATACGAGATTTAACTGCTATTATATCTGGCTTCCTATAATGACCATGTAGTTCATTGTTAGAAGCCTTCTCCATTCACCTGTCCATTCATCTCTCTTTGGTCCAAAAATTTTTCTAAGTACTTTATTCTCAAATAGGCTATTTGTAATCTCCTTTCCTCCCTTAAAGTAAGAGTCCATGTTTCGCACCCATATAATATAACTGGTAGAATAATAGTTTTATATATTTTCAGCTTAATGTTTTCTGAAAGGAGTTGGAACATCAGAAGTCTCTGCAATGCATAATAGCATGCATTTCCAGAACTGAGCCTATGTTTAATTTCTTTGTGCATCTCATTCCTATTTGTAATTATTGTTCCTAGGTATTTGAATTCAGCCACTTCCTCAAAATTTCTCTCATTTGTCATTAGCTGTCCATTTCCATTATATAATGTATTTCTACGTGTGACCATATATTTAGTTTTATTGATATTTACTTCCAGTCCTAATTTCTTAGTGTTACTCAATAGTGTGTGCGTGTTGTCCTTTAGTATCTCCTCGCTATAGTATAGTGTATATCTATATTTGTCAAATATTTATTTGTATTTGTGCTGGTTGAGTGGAAGAGAAGGTCTTATGACCTTAACTCTGCCAGAATAAATAAAACATCATTATTATTATTATCATTATTATTATTAATTACACACTGGCATTATCGAACCCGTAGATTCATGGCCGCGCGGACGTAGCTCTCCATACATCCCTATCCTGAGCTACCCAGTTGAACCCATGTCCGCATTTCTTGACGTTGTATTTTTACGGAGAAAGATCGTCACTCTTTCGACCAAGGTACTTTTTTCGTCTGGCTTATCACCTTTGACCAATCCGGCATGGGTAACCCTATCGGCAGCAATGCTACCGAAGGCATATCTCTCAGGATCATTTAAGCACGCAAGCTACTCCACCACGACAAGGTAAAGATACCACGGACACCGTATATTATACGGATGTGAAATAATGTCTCTTATTTTAAGGGAGAAGAAAAGATTATATGAATATTCGAGAATAAAGTTCTTAGCAACATTTTTGGACCAAAGACAGTTGAACAGACAGGCGTATGGAGAAGATTTCATAACAGTAAGCTGTATGATATTTTAGGGAAACCGGTATAAAAAGAAGAGTTAAGTCTCATAGACTGCGATGGGTAGGAGATGTGACACAAATGGGGAATGAAAGAGGGACATAAGCGCTTCCTGTAGGAAAACCAGAGGGAAAACACCCAGTTAATAGACCAAGAATCATGTGAGAGAATAACATAAACCATAATTTGAGGGAAGTAGATTACGCAGTGGATTGAAAAACATTAGCTCAAGATAGGGATGTATAGAGAGCTTATTACCTAATAATACTACAGGATAATACTTCATAGAAGTGACTCATGCCCCAAATGGGAGTCAATGATTAATCACGCTTCAATGAACTTTGATCTACAACCAATCACAGCCGTGTTTCGCCTCCAATTTATCAACTTAAGATTATCAAATTAAAGAAAGCACCTCCTTTTAACATTCTAAATAGGTCAGAGCACCACATTATAATAATAATAATAATAATAATAATAATTATTATTATTATTATTATTATTATTATTATTATTATTATTATTATTATTATTATTATTATTATTATTATTATTATTATACTATATAACAATCTTAACTTACCAAATCTCTTGAAGTCGGAACGGGCCAGAGGGCGTAAGCCTTGATGTTGATGATGATACAATCTTAACTTTTAGTGCACTAAAATCCATGCCCTAGTTATAATATAATATTATATACACTGCTCAAAACAATTAGAGGGACACTTGTAATAAATTGAATAAGTAATTGTTTTTTAAAGCTGTGATGCTAAAAGTTGCACAATATGTAAATTGAATTATTAATTTTATCATTGGATACAAATTTTAAAGATCCATGGCCTAAATACAGAGAAATTACCTCAAATAACAAATATAGAGATTTTTTTTTATTTTGGAAGGCACTGGCCAATTCTAATTGGTAAGCTTCCTGATGTTGCTATAGTGTCGAATATTGATTATTGCCTTGTTTATTGAAGTCTCTGACAAAATGAGGCATTTAAATGAGTTTGAAGTGTATCATGCTCTACATCTTTTACGACAAAGGTCAATCTCTGCGACAAGTGGCTAGAGAGCTTGGGGTTTCTCCTTCCGTGGTGTCCAGGTTACGCAACAGGCACAGAGAGACAGGTCAGTGTTGTAGAAGACGTGGCCAGGGCCGTAAATTTAAAACAAGCCCCCAGGATGACAGATACGTTGTTCTTTCTGCTCTTCGACAGCGTACAAAAACTGCAAAAGACCTGCAGAATGACCTTCATATGGCTTCCGGAATCCGGGTTTCAGACCAAACCATAAGGAACAGATTAAGGAAAGAGAATATTCGTCCAAAAAGGCCCGTTAAAAAACCACGCTTAACAAAATGGTCATAAGGCAGCAAGACGTACGAATGCTGAAAACCATGGTGATTGGAACCTGAACCAGTGGGAGTCTGTGCTCTTCTCGGACGAATCCAGGTATCGTCTTACACGTTGTGATGGTCGATTGAGGGTGTGGGGACGGCCAGGAGAAAGATTTTCTGCAGAGGCTGTACAGGAAATTGATTGATTCGGAGGAGGTTCCATAATGGTGTGGGCCGGAGTTATGTACAAGAATCGTACGGACCTTGTACTTGTTCCCCAGCGACTGAATGCTGTCCGGTATATCGAGCACGTTCTGAAAGAGCATGTAGTACCTGCTGCCATTGGAGTAGGCCCTGGATTTCTGTTTATGCAGGATAATGCCAGGGCACATTCTGCGGCTGTCACCAGGGATTTCCTGAGGATGAATGAAATTGAGGTAATGGAGTGGCCAGCGGTCAGCCCAGACCTCAACCCTATTGAACACTTGTGGGATCTTCTAGACAGGAAGGTCAGGAACCGACATCAAGCTCCACAAACTCTGCAGCAACTTGGAGATGCTCTGAAGAGGAATGGGAGATATCCCGCAAGAGGAAATCCAGAATCTTATTGGGAGCATGCCACGAAGGTGCCAAAGTGTCATCGAATGTCGTGGAGGCCATACACGATACTAACTCTATATAACGAGTGTTTAACTTTGAAAAATAAGCACAAGATTCAATTGCTTACATAGCGGAATTATTTGAAAAGTTAATTGTCAGCGTTATTCATTTGTTTTTACTGACATGAGTAATAAATAAATAAATAAATAACCACAAATAATGTACTTTATTAATTTCATGTTTGTACCTTTATCCAATGAAAAAATATTTGCATATTTCATAGTGTTCCTCTAATTGTTTTGAGCAGTGTAATTACAAGTAAAACGTCTGATTGTCTTTTGTTTTGGTTTCACATAAAAACAACTGAATAATATAACTACAAGTTTGACTTCTGACTGTATTTTGTCTTGGTTTCACACAGAAACAATTGAATAACATATATTATCCGTGTTGCAATCTTAGCTGTTATGCATTAAAATCATTGTCCTACTAATTAACAATAAATTCTATGGTTTATAGAACCCGTAAGGCTTTCCTTAGTTCCCAATTCTACGTCAACCCAAACCTGTTCATATATCCGATATCCAGTTTCCTACTAACAAGTATTAAATCCCAATCGAATGTTAATCCTCCTCGTATATTGGCCTGGATATTCCCCAATGGTTTACCAAAACAAATTTTGAAAACATTTCTATTGACATCCATTTGATCTAGCCTACTTTATCTCCCTATATCAAGTTAAGGTCATATGTCCTTCTCTTCCACTCACAAGGGCAAACATTAGTTACATTAGAATAAAGCAAGCATAATTAACTCAAATAGGCCTATTAAAACCTAAATAATATTATATGGAGGCGAAACATGGCATCTTATTTTAAGGGAGGAAAGAAGTACAAGTACTAGAAAATAATAATGTTGAGTGATTCCCGACTATGTGGCCGCGGTCCATTATTGGTGTTCCTACCAGTACTTCTCTAGAAGTACTCGCCGCTGAATATGCCCTCCGAAGTTGAGGGAGGATCATGAGTAATGGACCACGGCCCCTACAAGTACTCGTTTCTGAAGATGCCCTCCACAGTTGAGGGAGAAACGTCTGGTAGGAACATCAGTAATGGACCATGGCCACATAGCCCGGAATCACTCAACATTATGATAACCCGGACGTGAAAGCCTGCATTCAACTATTTGAAAATAATGTTCATAGGAAACTAAAATGAAAATTTATAAGACCATAATACAGAATATTTTGTCATATGGAAGTGAAACTTGGTCTTTGACGGAATTACAAAAGAATAAAATTAGAACAGTTGAATTTGATTATTTTAGAAGAAGCCTCCAAAAAACAAGACAGGATAAAATAA
>JASPKZ010005311.1:1387500-1560000 GCA_030220185.1 Diploptera punctata
TCAACTGATGTTATGTCGATCAGTAGAACTGCTTCTTCCTCTCTCTGTTCGTGGACTAATGAACCTCTGGATCAAATCAGAATTCTGGGAATTTCGAAGTTCATAAATTTTTCTCTCTGATTTGATCTGGAGGCTCATCAGTCCATCAACAGAGGGAGAAAGAAGCAGTTCTCCTGATCGACATAACATCAGTCGATGAGAAATTACTGAAGATGAAGCAGCCTAAGCTTTGAAACCGGTATAATTAGAAGACTGGATATGAGGTGAGGTATAAAATATTTTAATTTAAATCTTAAATAAAACCTTTTAGTGAATTTTTTCCTATAAAGTTTCAATACAAGTGATTACATGTGTTTTGCAGACTAGACTGGTGGGTGTGGCTGGAACTGATATTCCTATTGAAGACATCAAGAAACTCTTGCTTTCCTACAAGGTGAGCATCACTTAGTAATGTAATGTCATTATACAGCGAAACCTCTCTTAGCCAGAACCTTTATAAAAGGAAATCTGTATAGATGGAAAAAAATCTCCAGAACGGTACAATTTTATATGTAAAATCATCCTGTATAAGCCGGAAACCTTCATAATGCAGAAATGGAATGGTTTTTAAAGTACTAATAGTTAATTTTTACCTCAGTAAGACGGAAAATTATTCTTAAGCGCGTTCTAATTACGGTATTCATGACCACACGTGAAAATTCTGCATATGACACTACTACATTATATTGTTTTACCTATGTGTTGCCATTGTATTGTGGGGGATACCCTTGCTTATGTGTGACAGCGGACAATTACTCGCTTTTCCTTGCCTGCTTACGTAACCTGCGAGGGAGTTGGGAAACTCTTCAGTCCTACTGTAGTTGAGTTCCTTCTTATTTTTGTCTTGTCTGTATTTCAGTTCAATACATTATTTTTTTAAGCGTGCATGTAACACCCTTACACTGCATGAGAAAATTCAAGTTTGTAATTTGGGAATCCTTTATAAGAAGGAAAACTGCCAAGACGGAAATATATTTAAGGAACTGTCATGTACCTTCATAGACAGGTTTTACTGTAAATGTGTTTGTTTTCTAATTTCACCCACTGAACTTTACATTCTTCGGGTTCCTCGCTGGGTGGATAGATGGTGTTAATGTGGTCTATTTTCAATTTAAGCACACTTCGGCAAACCACTTTACATAGATAACATTTTTATATTATGACAGAGAGGAATGTAGGTGAGTGTTCTTGAATGAATGAGTCTTATTTTTATATCTTACCTCATAGTTTATGTTTTCTTAAACATGGAAACTGCAGTTTTCTCTCCCATTTTCAACCGACATTATGACTCGGTTGAAAATGGGAGGGATGTTTTCCTCTTGAAAACTGCGGTTCCCGTGTTTAAGAAAACATAAACTATGAGGTAAGATATAAGAAGTGACTCATTCATTCATGAATTAAGAACCTCATAATGTTATTTCCCATGTCTAACTATGAATAAAAGAATGAGTTAAGTTATGTAGGTAGGAATTGGTAAAAAAATTCAAGAAGTTCACATATCACCCTTTAGTATTTGACAGGTTTCAAAAAATCTTCCACAAATTCAACATTAAATTAGTACCGAAAAATGATTACAGTTTAAGTAATTTAATAAAAACCAACAAAAATGAAAGGATTTATGACTGCAAAAAATCAGGAATTTATTAAACTAATTGTAAAGATTGTGAAAAGATATACATAGGAAAAACAAAAAAGAATCTAAATACAAGATTAAAGAAATACCTCAGAAATGTTAAAAATGGAGAAACAGAAAAATCTGCAATAGCTGCACATGCCTGATCAGAAAAACATAGAATAGAAACCAAAACAAAATTAATTAAAAAATTGGAAAAACCGAAGGAACTCACAATTTGGGAAAATATTTACATATGCAAGAATAAAAACACAACTATGAATTATATTTGAAGAGAAAAATTTTCGCCTAGATTCTCTTCAAATATAATTTATCCTTCAATGAGAAGTGTTAAATTAATAATAAAATCGACAACTATGAATTTTGAAATACCCGGTGATAAAGAGAGGGGATTGATTTGGAAGTTCATCGGTCAGCCATCAGATGGCACGGAAGTCAGTCTGCAGGAGAGGAGGCCGTTGGGCATCAGTTGTGAACATAATACAGCATTGAGAATGTCACAAATGAAGTAAGAAACTCGAGTCTGCTTGGGAGTTAAGAAGTGTGAGGTGAGTCAAGAAACAACTAAACAATATTAAAAGAAAATGAGTTTTTGTATTTCTGTACTGTAAAATGTTTTGTATGAGGGATGATGATGAAGACAAGGGAGAAGTGAAACTCAGTGCCAGCACATAGCCTACTTCTATAAAAAAATACTAAGGAGCTGCCAGGCTTAAAATTCACATCCAACAAACAAATTGCTATCAACAGTACACATACCTATATTTGAAGAGAAAAATGTTCGCCTAGACCGAGACTTGACCCTGGGACCTTTGGTTTTCTGGGCCAAATGCTCTACCAACTGAGCTACTGAGACGAATTGCGATCTAGACGCAAATTTTTCTCTTTATACGTTGTAATTCCCTCGTGCCAAATGCTTTGAAACCTTTGCTTCTATCCTTGCATATGGCGGCCTCTTAATTAAGAAGACATTTTTAAAATTTTTCTCTTCAAATATAATTTCTCCTTCAGTGAGAAGTGTTAAATTAATAATAAAAAAACATCAATAGAAGCCCTACTGGCTTTATAAAGTAGTGTTAAATTCCCAATTAATGTCTTCTTAACTAAGAGGCCGCCATATGCAAAGATAGAAACAAAGGTTTCAAAGCATTTGGCACGACGGAATTACAACATATAAAGAGAAAAAATTGCATCTAGATCGCAACTCACCTCAGTAGCTCAGTTGGTAGAGCATTTGGCACGGAAAGCCAAAGGTCCCGGGTTCGAGTCTCGGTCTAGGTGAAAATTTCTCTCTTCAAATATAATTTATCCTTCAGTGAGAAGTGTTAAATTAATAATAAAAAACATCAATAGAAGCCCTACTGGCTTTATAAAGTAGTGTTAAATTCCCAATTAATATCTTCTTAACTAAGGGGCCGCCATATGCAAAGATAGAAGCAAAGGTTTCAAAGCATTTGGCGCGAGGGAATTACAACGTATAAAGAGAAAATTTTTCATCTAGATTGCAACTCACCTCGGTAGCTCAGTTGGTAGAGCATTTGGCCCAGAAAGCCAAAGGTCCTGGGTTCGAGTCTCAGTCTAGGTGAAAATTTTTCTCTTCAAATATAATTTATCCTTTAGTGAGAAGTGTTAAATTAATAATAAAAACATCTGTACACATACCTTCTCAACATATGTTCTGTGGAGAGGTTTAGAATTTAATGCAGGAATCTGGTGCACAATCTAGAGATTAAGAATTGTACACCATCACCTCTCCTGACCGCAAGATTGAAAATCATGCAATTAAATTAACAATTAAAATGCTCAACCCTGTCAGGTATTGAAGCCAGGTCTGCTAGTCAGGAAGCATAGAATAGTCTCAGACCAGAGACCCAGGCTGCTTTCAGCAGCAAAGAAAAAGGACTGTCATTTATTTGCCTGTGGTGCTTCACAGGTTTTATCTTAACTCATTCGCCTCAAAAGACGAGGTAGACTCGCTTAACTCAGCTGTTATATATTTTGCAATATTTTGTACATCCCTTGGCAGGGTAATCTTTTGTTATCATTTATGAATAGTAGAGGAATGTATTTTTGGCTTTTGCCCTTATTGTGATCTGAAGTGCCGTTATCGTTTGTTTGTTTTGAATGTGTGAAAATGGACAATATAATTTACGGTAACTTAAATCCGGTTTCTGGGGAAATATATTGAGCATTTTAACCTGAAGCGAATGGGTTAATATCAGATCAGTTCTGTCAATGCAAGGGTTAAATGCAAATATTAATTTAGTAATTACAAAATATATTGGGCATTGTTAATTTAAAATTTTAGTTTTACATTGCAGGTTGGAGTGAATGGTTATGCCTTCTTAGTAACAAACAACGGACATCTTCTGGTACATCCTGACATACGTCCTGAGGTAATTCATACTATTTTAACTGGACTGGAAGAGGAGTGATATTTTAACCCATTGGAGACTTTTAACGAGTCTCCCTCGTGAGCAGGTAGAAAGTCCAAACAGCCCCACAACGAGGTAGACTCGTTGTTGTGTTATAACCCGCACTGTAAGACGTTAGGTTTCTTTAGTGGTTTACATTTTCGGTTCACCATCAGTAAAATGTGTTGTATGTTTATGTAAAGTAAATATGTATAGGCCTAGTGTATTGTATAGTTTATTTTAGTTATTATTTATAGAATAGTAGACTATAGTTGTAGGCATTTATTACGGTAAAATATAAGTGAATATAAATTCAGTGCTTATTTGTTAAAATTCATAGTTTTAAAATTAATTTTTTTTCTTGCAATATGTGCGTAAATAGGAGAGAACGTATTGCTTTTGAGAAACTAAGTGAAGTAGTGGATGAAATATTATGTGACAGTGATTGTAGTGAATTATTATGGAACGAAGATTCGGACGATGAAATAATATACAGTGACAACGTAACCGTGCATGCTACTGATGGTAGAAATATTAGGTGAGTTTCGTCCAGTTTTTATCTATAGTATTTTATAATTTACAGGTCGATATATAACTATGATAATTAAAGAATATACGAAGAACTTTTCCTGATTTTATAATGTATAGGTCTATGCTTATTTTATTTCATATATTTATTTTTATTATGTACAGTATTATATTGCGTTTGTTATTTTTTTCGGTCTTGTTTGAACATATGATTTGTGTTTACTTTCAAGGCAATGTCCGAGAACTTTTACAAAAAGATGGTTTCTGAATTGTTTGTCAACTTTCACAGCCTTGAAAATAACAAAACATAACGGTTTACAATGCACAAAAAGAGGGTAGCAGGTAGGCCACATTCCTTTGCTATTCGTAAAAGTACAAGATACTAAAAGAAATTCAGGGGTAAACAAAATATCTGAAATCATAAGTGATAGAACAGAGTATGTGTATTTAAAGTCCAGCGTAGCCGGAGTAGCGGCGCGGAGATTTAAATGGGTTCCCAGTGAACATGCTAGGCACTTTAAACGTGTCTCCAATGGGTTAACAAATATATTTTTGTATTTTATGTTTAAATATCTGTTTTTGCATGACAGTGCATTTTGTCGTACTTACCAGCAATGGCGACCATTACTGAAAGTTCAACTTCCTACATTTCGGTGTTGCCAACCAAAATAACTTTATACTGTAATATTACATTTACAACACCCATGTGTGGGAAGTAAAACCATAGCCCTCTATGTTTACTACCTACAATATATATACAGAAAATATCCAAAAGATAGTGTTAATATACATTGTATGAAACAAATCACTGCATTTTAAATTAACTGAACTTTATTTAAAACAATAAATACGTACTTGCGGCCATGTTATCAATAATTGTTCTCAAGGCCTCTTGTTGTTTCAACTAATAAACATTGCCCACACTGTTCAGTTAGTCAATTGTCTATAATGAACGCAAATATTTCCAACAAAGATGTTATTATTTTACTATTATTTATTATTTTGAAAACACCATCATGCAAAAAATAATGTACAATGCACGTTTGTGAAGTGTTTTACAGAATCTTGGAAATTATAAACCTCGCTATCGCGTGGTTTTTAAACATTTTTCCTCAATTCTGTAAAAACCACTTACCAACCTTGCATCGTAATATACTGTTTTAGAATTTTTTTAAGTGGATGCTTGCTTAATAACAAATATCCTTAGACTTTTTTATGTTTTATTTAAATTGACACTTATCAATCCTGGATAAGAGGAAGGAATTGTTGAAATTCATATCACAGCTCAAATAGTGTCACTAGTAACATACTGATGCGCAGAATCAGAGATCCAGGGTTTAAATTCCAGTTTGAGCATTAATTTTTCTTTCTTAAATAAAATCCATAGACCTATTTTAAAATGTCGTTGCTTCTGAATTTTGCACTAATATAGATATTCTATTCTAGATACTGGGAACTTTGAAACCTATTCATAATAGTGTTGACTTGACAGAAGTTGAGTTCATGGATGACAGTGACAATGGACAGAATAACTTTATCCAGGTAACTCATAATATAGCTTTTTAGACTTTCATGGCTAGTGTTATCATTTTTCAAATTGTTTTCTGGACTGAATGACTCAATGTTTTGTCTACTGCTACAATAGATACCCTCAGGAGACCATGCTTGTCCTCTGTGAACACCTCAGCTGATGGCTGCAGTCTGAGGACAAGTGCAATCTCTTGAAGATTTTTGCATGCAATTATATCTCCTTTATTCAAAGTTAAAAATGGGAAACACATTATGAGGTTCTTAATTAATAAATTAATGAGTCATTTTTACATCTTACCTCATATTTCATGTTTTATTAAACACGGTAACTATAGTTTTCAAATGATCTTGTCATTCATTTTCAACCGCCATTATGACTACCGGATATTCGTTGGAATCTCCCTCTATAACGTTGCCATCTGGTGTTGATTTGATGAACTTCGAGATATCGTTGCCATCTGGTATCGATTTGATGAACTTCGAGATGAGGTCACGTTCATCCGGAATGTCGGAAATTCATGGGTTTAAATTTGTTCTTCTGAATAAATATTTTCTCCCAAACTGTCAAATCCAAAGGTTTTTCCAAATATTTTAGAGGTTTAGCTTCTTTTTCAATTTTATGACCTTCCAACAAACTATGTGCTGCAATAGCTGATTTTTCAATTTCACCATTTTTAATATTTCTAAAGTGTTCCTTTGTGCGAGTGTCCAAATTTCTTTTTGTTTTTCCTATGTATACTTTATTGCAGTCTCCACAATCAATTTGATAAATTCCAGATTTTTTACTATCTGGGGTGTTCATTTTCTTATTGGTTATTAATAGTTACCAAGGCTAAATTTATTTATCGGTGCCAATGTAATATTGAATTTTTTGAAAATTTTTGAAATTTGTTATGTATCCAGGATGATAAGTGATTTTCTTAAATTGTTTTCCTTTCTTTGAATCAGATTGCAGGGTAGTGTACTCTTTTAATCTTTTTTGTTGTCTAAATTTCTTTAATTTAGTTATAATTATTTCCTTTCCAAAACCATTTAAATTAGCTATGTCCAAAATGTGATTGTATTCTTTCTTAAAATCTTCTTCATTTAGTGGAACATTCAATAATCTATATATCAAACTGTTGAAAATTGCATGCTTATGCGCAATATGATTGAAACCTGAAGACTTTATGTAATTGTCAATATGAGTATCTTTTCTGTATATTTGAATTCAATTCTTTGTTGTTGTTCATTCCTTCTTATGTAGAGGTCCAAAAATGGGATTTGGTTATTATTTTCTAATTCCATAGTAAATTTTACTAAAACATGAAATATGAGGTAAGATGTAAAAATGACTCATTAATTTATTAATATCTCCTTTAGATTAATCTTTTTCAAATTATGAATTTGTGTCTTAATAATTTCTGCTGAAGCAGTAGATTCTGGACCATGGTCATTCAGCTCACAAGATGATTCCAAGAATCATAATATAGGCCAACGTGTGTATGAGCTCCAGTCTCAACCATTGCACTTTCGAGTTTCAGAATCCATGCTAGATGGGAAGATGATATTAATTTGGTCAATTTTCAATTTATTCACCATTTTGGCAGACCAATTTATGTAGTGTAGGTGATTTGTGCTTGTATTGTTGTAGCGATTTAGGTGCTATTCCTAAAGGCTTAATGGACTTTTGGAACATGGATTATTTGTGACAGTTAGGTAGCGCGTGTTTTATCTATGGATTTGGGTTTTGCCGAGCGGACAAGGCAGGAGGTTCTAACTATAGAGATAGTTGAGATCATTAAATAAATAATTAAATAACTTTAATACTCTATATTTAAAACTATAAGCAACAAATTAATATACAATTAAAGATACATTAACTCTCCATATATCCATATCCTAAGCAAACATTTTTTAGTCATAACCTGTATAATTTCTTCTTCTTCTTCTTCTTCCTTCCAAGTATTAGGCCAAGGCCTGTTACGATCCTATAGAAAATTTTCCCTCCAGCAAGCTTTCGGGAAATTCTCGTATAAGACTTGAAAGCATAATAATAGTCCCTTCAATTGGTTGCTGGCCAAAGGAAGGCAAGACCAGTGATGGGGCTGCCATCTTATAGCCTCTGGTCAGGCTTTTCTGGAGAAGAAAAGAAAATAAAGGAAAGAAGAAATGGAAGAAAGGAAAGACTCCCTAGCCCTCGGATGCCCTAATAGCGTCAGGGTCGAAAAAAACAAGAGTTACCTTCCTTAAAACATGGTTAATGTTATTCTCCCACCTCATTCTTGTTCTTCCTACTAGGTGCTTTCTCTCTGGTTTTCCTACAAGGAGTTTTTATGAAAAAATGATACAAAATAAAGGTAACTGATGTAAAAAATAAAACTTTTGCATTGTGTAAGAGTTTTAAATAAGGTAATGTTCCCACTACAGGCCTTAGGAGACTTGGGGTAGTAGGAGGTTAAGGCTCCCACTTTTTCTAGACTATCAACACTTAGGGTCGAATGTTTGAACGCATTAGACAGTAAAAGGCGTTCTCTGCTAATAAAGTTTTATTCAAACACATTTTTCTTACTCAGAAATCTATTCACGCGGTAATAATTGTAAAGCTACCTGACAAGGTACCTTAAGATCGTAGCTCAAGATATAAACTTATGTGAAAATCCCGAAGGGAACCGATGGTAACCGATGTAGTTTGAAATTTATCCAAGATGTCGGACCTTGAAGACTTCGATCATGTTTTCGGTATACGCGGAGAAGAGGAATTTGATAGAGTCTACCAAAGAATTCAACTGGAAGAACAGGAGAATCGGCGTAATATTGCGCGTCGCAGACGTGTTTGTATACGGTATTATTGCGGGATGCAAGCATAAATGTATTCCTCTATAGCAGACGAAAATAACGGAAGTGGTTTTTATCGCTGAGAATTCTGGGTATTCGTTGCCAATATTACGAAAACGTCAACATTCATGCATGACCGGTAAGGCGGCCGTTAATTCGATCTCAGCTCACCAGTGATTGGAAGTAATTTGAGTAGAGACTAATGTATTTGCATACGACCCTTAATGTCAGCCCTAAGTGATTGCTGTCTTTACCCCCAGAACAAGCATGGTGTGTCGACCCCAGAGCCATAGTGTCACCAGAAGGTTTGGTTCAGTTTAAAATCCTGACCCTACTGGGTCTTGAACCTTCGACCTTCTGGCTTGTAGCGTAGTAGCTTAACCACTACGCTACGGTGTGCCCCAAGTTTTAAATCAAATAAATAATAATTCTTTGTTATGTATGAGTTTTTTTTTATATTCTACAATATTCTGGGATGTAGGCACTTGAAAATCTTTTTAATAGTCCATATACCACATTGGGAAACAGGAAAAAAACTTTGATGTTCATATGTTATATTAAATTTTACGAAGGATTCACCTTTAACATTTGTTGAGAAAATATTCGGATGATAAGGGTCCTTGTAATGGATAATAGCAAGCGTTTCCAGAATTGAACTTATGTTTAATTTTTTTAGCACTTTATTCCTATTTATAATTATTCTTTCTTGGTATTTGAATTGTCACTTTTTCAAATTTTCTCTCATTTCTTAAGTGCCTATTCTCAGAAATGTATAGGTATCTGAAACTTGAATTTTTTATATCATGTTTAATTAAAATATGAACCAACATTGTAATTTTATTATGTTTCCAGTTAAGAAATGCATTAATTAATGGAGAAACAGGGAAAATGACTTTGAAGATGAAGTACCATTATGACAATATGGTAAGTATATTTTGAGACCAAGCAAAATTAATGTAATACTTTTTCAGGAATTAACACTATGAGGTATTATTTGAAGAGAAAAATTTTCGCCTAGACCGGGACTCGAACCCGGGACCCTTGGCTTTCCCGGGCCAAGTGCTCTACCAACTGAGCTACCGAGGCGAGTTACGATCTAGACGCAAATTTTCTCTTATGTACGTTGTAATTCCCTCGCGCCAAATGCTTGAAACCATAGCTTCTATCTTTGCAAATGGCGGCTTCTTAGTTAAGAAGACATTTATTGGGAATTTAACACTACTTTATAGCCAGTAGGGCTTCTATTGATGATTTTATTATTAATTTAACACTTCTCATTGAAGGATAAATTATATTTGTAGCACAGTTGGTAGAGCACTTGGCCCGAAAGCCAAGGGTCCCGGGTTCGAGTCCCGGTCTAGGCGAAAATGTTTCTCTTCAAATATAATTTATCCTTCAATGAGAAGTGTTAAATTAATAATAAATCGTCACTATGAGGTATTATTTATAAAATTGTACATAAATTATTATTATTATTATTATTATTGTAGTTTAGTTTACATAAAGGAAAGACTTTATTTATGTATCAGTAGATTTAGTATTTTATTTAATGGTGTGTATGTACAGGGTGTAACAGAACCTCACCGACAAAATGATAGGGATGATAGGCCATGCAGAGAGGATCATTTTTTGTGAAGGAACATATAGTTGCAAACACGTCAAATATGAGTTATGCGCAGATGAAGATGTTTACCTATAAGGGTCGGAATGGAATAAAAACAATTGTACACGTATCATTTTATTGAAAAAGACATGTTTTTACAATAAGTGTTCAAACAATCGACCCTGTGCAATGTTTGATATCGTCGCAGCAATGATCGGCCAGCACGGTCAATCATGGCAGGATTCTTTTTGACGTTGTCAAAACATTTATTGTTTGAACACTTATTATAAAAACATGTCTGTTTCAATAAAAATGATACATGTACAATTGTTTGTATTCAATTCCGGCCCTTATGGCTGAACACCTTTATCTGCGCATAACTCATAAACAATGTGTTTGCGACTATATGTTCCATCACAAAAAATTATCCTCTCTGCCTATCATCCCTATCATTTTTCAGTGAGGTCTTGTTACACCCTGTATATCCCATGTATCGGCCATGGTGGACTAGTGGTTATGCTCCTTGCCTCTGGTCCCGAGGGTCGCAGGTTCAAACCCGGCTGGGGTCGATGGATTTTTTAGGACGGAAAAATCCAATGAGCAAGTCCTCCGGGAGGGATTTTAAGCCATGGGTCCCAAGTCTGAAGTTTTCAGGCTCGTAAAAAATCCTTAAGCCTGAATAAAAAGGCCTCTAAGCAAAATTTACCGAATTTTCCCGTCCTAGTACTACCTTGGTTTCCTAGATGTCAGTATGAGGCGGAACGCTGACCACGGACCACTCAAAATGACATCTATACGAAAACAAGTGTAACTTAATTAGTATGGTTCAAATTCTTCCCTGTAGGGGGAGAGTGCCTAAATCTCTGTAAAGGGAAAATATAGGCATACAATACAATATCCCATGTGGGGACAAGGGTGCTCCGTAGTGGGAGTTTCTTAACCAAGCTAAATTAGTTATGCTTATTTACCTACTGATGCCAACAAGTGACATGTGGTTAGCACATTGCCTCAATGATACATCTAATGTGGACTAGTGGTTATGCTCCTTGCCTCTGGTCCCAAGGGTCGTAAGTTCAAACTCAGAGAGGATCGATGATTCTTTTTAGGATGGAAAAATCCAAGGAGCAAGTCCTCTGGGAGGGACTTTAAAACTGTGGGTTCTGAGTCTGAAGATTTTCAGGCTCATAAAAGATCCTTAAGCCTGAATAAAAGGCTTCTAAGCAAAATTCACCGACCTCACCATCCTATTAATATCTTAGTTGTCTGCTAGATGTCTCATTGTGTCAGTATATTGACCACATACCATTCATGACATCTGTGGGCAAATAAGCATAAAATTGCTATGAGGTTTAATTTAAGATTTAAATTAAAATTCTTTATATCATACCTCATATCCAGCCTTCTAGTTATACCAGTTTCAAAACCTAGCTAGTTTCATCTTCAGTAATATCTCATCAACTGATGATATTACTGCAGATGAAGCCACTTAGGTTTTGAAAGCGGTATAATTAGAAGACTAGGTATGGCATAAAGAATGACTAAACTTTACAACCTGTGACGTGACTTTTATAATTCCTTCATAAACTCCTGTCAAATTTTATTCTTAGGGTTTCATTCTTAAATATATTTCCCACTATACTACAAAGATTTTTACGTACATTTTTTTCTAATGATTATTTCAATAAATCTGTGGCTAATTCCCCTAAAATACTTCAACCAATCAAGTGTAAATTAATATTTAATAATATTTTCCTATGATATTTAACTACATACAGTGCATGAATACAGGGCAGCCATATTGATTTTCATGAATATTGCGATGCACCAATAAAGGGCGTGGTCCAGTGCAACCAACATAGAGTATTTAGTAATTAACTGTACACACATCCTTCACCGGTCAAAGTCTGGGAAAATTGGCATTAGGTTAGCTTTTAGGTTCATTAAATATTGTTTCCATGTTGACAAGCTTGTCGCAGGATTCAATATGTAAAACTAACTGCTTTCCTTTCATTTATTTTAAATAACAATCGATTGATGATTGGGACTAATACGCTCTGAAACATATGTTTGCCAAAAAAACAACTCAGACAGCGTAAGAATATACCAGACCCAATGTTTCATTATGCTTTGCTTTCTTGTTTTCTTGGCGCATGGCCATGGTGTAGAGATTGGAACTCACAAATTTCTTTTGCATCACTGTGTTGCAAAGTATTTCCTAAAGAACTTTTGCGCGATAGTGCATTTTGTTGTACTTACAGCAATGGCGACCATGATTGAAAGTTCAACTTCCTACATTTCGGGGTTGCCAACCTAAATAACCTATACTGTAATAAAACTAAACTATACTGTAGTAGTGACATATTACAAACACGTATGTGGGCAGTAAAACACCCTCTGCCCTCTATTTATACTACCTACAATTAATACTACAAAAAATTATCCAAAAGGTAGTGTCAATATATATTATAACCAATAAATCACTGCATTTTTTAAAAAATTGTAACTAAACGTTTATTTGAAACAACTATATAACAATAAATATGTACTTGCCACCATGTTATCACTAAATTGGTCTCACGGCCTCCGGGTGTTTTCAACTAATAAACATTGATTGCCCACACTATTAATTTATGTAGGTAGGAAATAACACTATGAGGTTTATTTTTAATTTTATTTAGAGTTGTTTCTTGACTCACCTCCTACTTCTGAACCTCCTCTCCCTCTCTCCGCATATCCATACTTACTCCGGCACTGTATTTGTGACATTCTCAATGCTGTTCACAAATACAATGATGAAATCTGGATATGCGAGAGAGTTAAGAAGCATGAGGTGAGTCAAGAAACAACTAAACTAAATTAAAATTGCCCACACTGTTAACGTTAGTCAATTGTTTATAATGAATGCAAATATTTCCAACAAAGATATTATTTTACTATTATTTATTATTTTGAAAACACTATTGCACAAAAAATAATATTCAACGCATGTTTGTGAAGTGTTTTACAGAATCTCGGAAATTAAAACCTTGCTATCGCTTGGTTTTAAACATTTTCCTCGATTCTGTAAAAACCACTTCCCAACCTTGCATTGTAATATACTATTAATTTCAATCTTAAGCATAACTAAATTATGAGATAAAAACTTAAAATATGTACCTTTTTGGCAGGTGCAATCGTCCTCAACTGCGTTAAAATATTGTATTTAAAATTATCGTAGTTGAGGACGACGGCACCTGCCAAAAAGGTACATATTTTAAGTTTTTATCTCATGACCATTCACCTCAATGGAATTTGATATGAATTTTATTAATATTGATAGCTAATTTGGTCTAGTAACTCCTAACAAAGGAGAGGGTAAGACTCAACATTGGACCGTGCCAATGTAGTGGATAGATAGTGATTTGAACCAGAACATCCCACAGCTCTGCACATGATGGTATAGACATTTACTGATACTTTATTTATTGTATTTTCAGAGAAGAGTTTCAAACATGTTGCGGCTATATCTATATACAAGTATAACAGAAACTCCTTTCTCACTAGTCCTAGCACTTCCACGTCCACATGCAAATTTCAGAGCCATGGTCCCTGATGATAAAGTAGAATTCTTCACTAGAAATCTTGGTAAAGTATAACGTATAATTTTTCTAGCTCTGTCAAGAACAATTAATTTTTAAATTTGTAAATTCTCTTTTTGTTTTTGAAGAGAAAAATTATATGCTCAGACCGGAGTTAGAATCCAGGACCTTTGGCTTTCTAAGCCAATGCTCTACCACTGAGCACTCCAATCTAAATGCAAAATGTTCTTGAATTAATGAGTCATTTTTTACATCTTACCTCATAGTTTATGTTTTCTTAAACATAGGAACTACATTAATAGTGAGTGGGGAACATATTTTAATCGACTCACCTCATACATTTTCAAACTTCTTTGATACCGACGGTTTCAGATAATATCATGTCCTTCTTCATGATATTGTCTGAAACCGTCGGTATCAAAGAAGTTTGAAAATGTATGAGGTGAGTCGATTAAAATATGTTCTCCACTCACTATTAATGATATAACCTCATAATGTTCACCTCCCAAGATTAATTTAAATAGGAACTACAGTTTTCAAGAGAAGCATCTCTCTCATTTTCAACCGATATTCCAACGAAAATCCAGTAATCATAATGTTAGTTGAAAATGAGAGAGATGGTTCTCCTGAAAACTGTAGTTCCCGTGTTCAAGAAAACAAACTATGTAAAAAATAACTCATTAATTCATAAATTAAGAACCTCATAATGTTATTTCATTACCAAATAAAATCTTCCATTATTTTCCAAGAGGAAGAAGATGTCGGACGTCCTCGGAAGAGATGGTCTTAGATCTATTAGTGAAGACGGAACAGGCAACTCTTGCCTAAACCAGGAAGTGAAGAAGAAGAAGAAGAAGAAGAAGAAGAAGAAGAAGAAGAAGAAGATAATGTTATTTCCCATATTTAACTATGAGCAAATTTTTCTCTTATACATTGTTAATTCCCGAGCACCAAATATTATGAGCCTTTGCTCGATTATGCAAATGGTGGCTTCTTACTTAAGAAGATATTTATTGGGAATTTTTCTCTTCAAATATAATTTGTCCTTCAGTGAGAAGTATTAAATTAATAATAAAAGCATTTCTTTTTGTTGCTGTGTCAGCTTAGTTTTTGTCCCTAGATATTAAGATAGTAGATAACTTTTATAACCAATTATGTTATACTTTTTTATTATTATTTCACATGATCACAACTAAAATGTTAAATAAAAACATTTAATAAACATGTATTCACGTAGACTTTCATCATCAAGATCATCATTTAATAAACGCTTTATAGTTTTCAATCAAATAGAATATTTGTGTAAAGGCACTTGAAACTGAATTAAATATTGTATATATATCAAACACTTGATCACTTTAATTTGTTTTAATTTAGAAACAAAAATTAACCTTCAGACCGAGGCTTGAACCCTGGATCTCTGACTCTTCTAATTTATAAATTGAGTCAGATAAATATTTTTTCATCTCACCTCATAAAGCTCCTTGTTTTCAACACTACCTACCGGCTTTGAAGGCCTTTGCCTTCATCATCAGCCAAAATTCCATTAGTCTCCAGTCTTCTGTCATTGTTTGAAATCTGAAGATCTCAAAAGCCTTGCTTCTTTAAAATATATTTTTATTTATTAATCATCATCATCATCATCCATCACAAATTAGGCCTTTCTAGACCTGTTTCAGCCTCATCTAGCAGTCTTTAAAAAGATCTTCCTAGTTGTCGAATTCCTATAATGTTTGTTATAAAATATAGTTTGATGTGTTTTTCATTTTTTCTCCACTAGGGTGCATTCTTACAATATTGTGATCCTATTTGGCAATAAATAATATGATCAAGTTGCAGTGAATATACATAACCTCACATTTACATTATCCATTCATAGTAATTCTGCCTGAGGGCAGGTTTTTCACTGCAATCATAGCATTTTCATGCTATGCTTAGCAGCTTTACTAGGGATTATAGGTGTGGTAGCTTCCCGTTGCTTTCCACACCAGTGAATGACGATGATGATAATGATGATGGCCGGATGATTTTCAGGGACCATTGGGCCATAAGCTGCCTGACATTTGTCTTACAGATGAGGAAAAATCCTGAAAAAACCTCACCCAGGAGCCTGTCCCGACCAGGAATCGAACACGTGCCTGCTGCATGACAATGCAGCTCTGCCACCCTCGAGACCACAGCAGTGGACCACTTACATTAAATATAAATATTTTGAAATATCGGTAACTGTATTTAAATAATGGTTTTTGAGTAAACAGTTTAATTTTATTTGTTAAATAGTCCTAACTATTGCCACTCCTGATTTCCAAATTCTGTAGATAAATTTACTCGTGACATTACTTATGGAAATATTTATATTTACAGTTCCATCTAAGGAGGAGTTGATACAATTTATAGATGATACAAACTGGACAGTTCATCCAGAATGGTAAGTTAATTATTTTCACTAAATTATAATTAAAGTTTTCACAATTCATAAAACTTTAACACACTGACCTCAATGGAGTTTCGTAATGTATTTTAAAAATCTTGATAAATTATAGTTAACAGTAGCCTAAATAAAGTAACAGTTTTCAGACATTCAACAATGGACCGTAATAGAGTTTCCATTCCTATTAGAGATCTTTTTTAACCCTCTGCAAGCCACTAGTAAAATCTCTTGTGTCAGAGATTTAAATCGCATCTGCCGATGTGATCAGCTTTGCAAGTAGTTTAAATATATTGTCTGGCAGGTAATGGACAGGAGCATCAGAGCCGATCTAATCAGCTCATGGTACCCAAAGGGAACAGTGTTGTTTATACATAATGGAATCCTCTGAAACCACATCTGGCAGCAACTATGTTATTCATTCTCAGATATTGCACCCATCTCCCCAAGAAATCAGCAACAGAAATTTTCAGCTGGAGAACCGGTTTTATTTGAAGAGAAGAATATATATTAAACTTTTATAGGAAAAATCACTGTGAGGTTTAATTTAAGATTAAATTAAAATGCTACATACCTCACCTCATATCCAGTCTTCTAAGTAGACCATGGTTTCAAAGCCTGGGCAGCTTCATTTTCATGTTAAGAGGGAAGAAGAAGCAGTTCTCCTGATCGACGTCATTCGACAAGAAATTACTGAAGATGGAAGCTGCCTAAGTATTTAGTCAATTAGAACAAATAGCAAGAGAAGTCGGTCTCAAGGTTAATGAGTCAAAAATAAAACTTTTGACATAATCATGGACACATTTTAATAGAGATCAACAATTAATAATACAAACACTTTTGTAGTAGTAAATAGTTTTTCATATTTAGGCAAAATCATTACTAATGACAATGATGAATTACAAGAAATACAAATTAGAATATATAGAGCAAATAAGGTATATTTTATGGACTACTTCCAATCCTAAAATCCAAAATTATCTTTAGAAAAGTTAAAATAAGACTATACAAAACCTGCATACGTCCAATAGTGGACTACGACAAAGAGCTCTGAGAATTTAATCAACACTTTTGAAAGAAAGGTTTGAGGATATATGGACCAGTAAAAGAGAATGGAAGATGAAGAATGAGGTGCAATATGGAAATCTATGACCGTTTTAAGGAACCTGATTTATCAACTCTTCTGAAATTTTAAAAAAGTGCAATGCGCTGGACTCGTTCAAAGAATGGACAAAGAATGCATACCTAGGAAAGTGATGACAGAGGAAATGTTTGGGAAGCGCCAGTAAGAAAACCTAAGAAAAGATGGATGGACTCAGTGAAGGAAGATTATCATCAAATCCTGAACTGTAGGAACTGGCAATAGAGAGCATTGGATAGAGAAGATTGGAGGTCTTGCATCAAGAATGCCCAGGCCTGCTATGGGCTTAGTGCCATTGGAAGAAGAAGAAGAAGCACCTAAGCTTTGAAACTGGTATAATTAGAAGACCGGATATGAGGTGTGGTATAAAGCATTTTAATTTAATCTTAGAAGAATATATGCCCGAATTGGGATTTGAATCTGATGTCTCTGGTTCTGTATACCAGTGCTCTGACCACTGAGCTACCAGATTCCCAATTCAAACACATATGAATTTTCTCCTTTATATGAATTCCTGCATGCCAAGGCTATGAAATTTTCATTCTATAAGCTGTCTGCGGCTTCTTTAAGAAGAAGACTTTATTGGGAATTAATACCACATTAATATTGAACTTTTATAGGAGAAAATCACTGTAAGTTTTTATTTAAGATTATAATTAAAATGTTTCATACCTCACCTCATATCCAGTCTTCTAATGGTTTCGAAGGCTGGGCAGCTTTATCTTCAGTAATTTTTCATCGATTGATGTTATGTTGATCAGAAGAACACAACTTCTTCTTCCCTCTGTTGTGGGACCGATAAACCTCCGGATCCAGTCAGAATCTGCAGGAATTTTGAAGTTCATAAAAACAAGAAAGAAAAACTTATGAACTTCGAAATTCTCGTGGACTCTAATTGAATCTGGAGGTTTATCAGTCCACAAACAGAGGGAAGAAGAAGGTTCTTCTGATCGACATAACATCAGTCGAGAGAAATTACTGAAGATGAAGCTGCCAAGGCTTTGAAACTGCAGTCTACTTAGAAGACTGGATATGAGGTGAGGTATGAAACATTTTAATTTAATCTTAACCACATTTATAGCCAGTGAAGCATATTTTAAAATGAAAAATTATTATTGTTATCATGTAACACGTAAATTTATACAATCACATTGATTATTAAATCTTTTTTTGAAGAGAAAAATTCTGTTCTGCTTGTTTCAGGATTTACTGCAAGTATCATTTTGATTCGGCACGTAAATACAAAAGTTCCAGAGGATGAACTAAGTCACTTTGTTGAGTTGAGAGGTCTACCGTGTTCCCACAACCAATACTTTACACGAACTGAATACAGGCGTACGTATCCATTATTGAATTCTCAAGTAGAGTTGTAGATTGAAATATTATAGCAAATATCACTATGAGGTTACTTTTTTAAGGAATTAACACTATGAGGTATTATTTATTTATGTATAATTTTATCACTCACCTCACATTTTTCATCTTATTAGACTAGTTTCGGCATCTTGTTCAATGTCATTGTCAGTATTTCCATGACTGTTGTTTTGCAATCCTGAAGAACCATCTTTTTGCTCCCTCTGTTGGTAGACTGAAAAACTTCAAAATCAAGTCACTTTCCATGGAAATTAATGAATTTTGAAATTCCTGCAAATCGGCGCAGTGGACTAATGGTTATGCTCCTTGCCTCTGGTCCAGAGGGTCGCGGGGTCAATGGAATTTTTTAGGATGGAAGAATCCAAGGAGTAAGTTCTCCGGGAGTGACTTTAAGCTGTGGGTCCTGAGTCTGAAGATTTTCAGGCTCGTAAAAAATCCTTAAACCTGAATGAAAAGGCCTCTAAGCAATATTTACCGAATTTTCCTGTCATAGTACTACCTTGCTTTCCTAGATGTCAGTATGAGGCAGAACGCTGACCACAGACCACTCAAAATGACATCTATACGAAAACAAGTGTTATTTAACATTTTTCAATACTGTTATTTTAACACAGTTCCAATAATGGATCATATTATTATATTATAAAAACAAGTGTAACTAATTAAGTTATGTTGATAGGAAATAGCACTATGAGGTTTTTTAATATTGTTTATTTTTTCTTTCACTGTTATTTCCTATCAACATAACTTAATAAAGTTGGCTATCAAGTCATAGGAAAACAAGAATAACATATGAAGTATGAGGTGAGTGAAAGAAAAGATAAACAATAAGTGTAACTAAATTAGCATGGTTCAAATTCTTTCCTGTAGGGGGAGAGCACCTAAAATCTCTGTGAAGGGAAACATGGGCTTACAAGAAGAAAAAGAAGAAATTCCTGCAGAAAATGACTTGATTAATGAATTCTGAAATTCCTGCTGAAAATGACTTGATTTTGAGGTTTTTAAGTCTACCAACAGAGGGGACAATAGATGGCTCTTCAGGACAAAAAAACAACAGTCGTGGAAGTACTGACGATGGCACCGAACAAGATGCCGAAACTAGTCTAATAAGATGAAAAATATGAGTTGAGTGATAAAATTATACATAAATTGCTATGAGGTTTAATTTAAAATTAAATAAATAAAATTCTTTTTACCTCATCTCATATCCTATCTTCTAATTAGACCGTTTCAAAAACATTTTTTGTGAATATTTGAATACAGACTCATAGAAAAATAATTGGACAGAGTTATGCATCAACCGGCAAAGCACCACTTTTTAAAAATAGATTTTTATGGCATCTGTTGCTCTGGCTCATGAAGTAAGTGTATGCGCACTTTTAGCCCCAAATCTTATATAGCCTTATTATTAAAGAAAAATGTAAACACCATCAGTCCTATCAGAGATTCTATGTTTTGCAACAAATGGCTATGAAATCAGATCTTCGTAAATACTAATTTAAATTTTGTATCATGCAGCTAAGCACCAAATGTTCCCACTCTTAAGTTGTTGATGCATAACTATCAAACAAGGAAAATACTTGCAATATCCAGTATTGTTAGTTTGGCATTACAATAAATAGTGAAGATTGACATAGGGCTGCATGCAAATACATTAGTCTCTGGTGAGCTGAGTTTTCCATGAGCACATGCAGAGTTCAAAGTAGCGAGTCGTTGACTGGTCATGCATGAAATTAGTTTTTTCATAATATTGGCAAGAAATTACCCAGAGTTCTCAGTAATAAAACCACTTCCATTATTTTCATCTGCTAAAGGAACGCATTTACACTTGCATCCCGCAAATAAAACCATATACGATGACATCTGTGTCGCACGATATTACACCAATTCTCCTGTTCTTCCAGTTGAATTCTTTGGTAGACTCTATCACCTCTTCTCCGTGTATACCGAAAACATGATCGAAGTCTTCAAGGTCCAACATCTTGGATAAAGCAGCAAGGTTTCAAAGTACATCGGTTACCATCGGTTCCCATCGGGTTGCTCACGATTCGTTCTCTGCAAAGTCACCTCGCCAGGTAGCTTAGGAACAGATTTTTGAGTATGCAAAAACGTCTTTGGATGCAACTTTCTCAGCAGAGTACAAGCTGAGAACAACTTTTACAGTCTAATGCATTCATAGATACGACCCTTAAACTTTAAACATATTTTTTTCTCGAAACTTACATAATGGCACATAGCCGGTTGATTCATAATGCTGTCCAATTAAAACTAACAAGAATAACAATATAGAAAAAGAAAAAATCAGGAATTTACAAAATTAAATGCAGAGATTGTGATAAAACAAGTTGCCAATTCACGAATCCCCTTTAACATATAAGGCAAGACTTGATTCCTGCCTCTGCTTGCAAATTTCAAAAGTCAGCCCAACAATATGTCACAAATTTCAGTGAATCCCAACTAGTAACTTGTAACCAGTTAATCTGAGGACCCATTGTTTATTACTAGAACTTATTTACAATTTTACTTCTCATCTCTACATATTATACAAGTAATTCTGAATCACTCGGTATAACTATATTGCCTATGTGATTATTTTTTATATTTTTATGGATTTTAATTTTATTTCTTTTGCAGGCAGGTTTCCACTTGGGCATGAAAAAAATTCCTGTTACTGTAAGTAAAGCAAAACTAATAAATAAATTAGTTTACTAAGTTATGTAAGTAGGAAATAACACTATGAGGTTTCTTTAACTTATGTTGAGTTATAAGAATTAAATGAATCGAGATTCCTTTTTACCTCATACTTCTATGTTTTTTTAAACATAGCACTGCAGTATCAGCAACCCATTTTGTCACCATCATCAGCTGTTTTCACGACTCATGATGGTGACAATATGGGTCGCTGATACTGCAGTGCTGTGTTTAAAAAAACATAGAAGTATGAGGTAAGAAGGAATCAAGATTAATTTTAAGGATTATTACTTAAACATTTCATAATGTTAAAAATTCCCAATATTAATATTATTAAATTATGTTGAGTTGTTTTTGACTCACCTCATACTTCTTAAACTCCCTTGCAGACCCGGGTTTCTTCACTGCATTGTTGACATTCTAAATGCTGTATCACGTTCACAACTGACGTCCAACAGCCTTCCTCTCCTGCCGGACTGAGCTCCGTTGCCATCTGATGGCTGACTGACGAACTTCCAAATCAATCCCCTCTCCTTATCACTGGGTATTTCAAAATTCATAGTTATGTTTTTATTCTTGCATATGTAAATTTTTTCTCAAATTGTGAGTTGCTTCTTGTTTTTCCAATTGTTTAAGTAATTTTGTTTGGTTTCTATTATGTGTTTTTCTGACCAGGCATGTGCAGCTATTGCAAATTTTTCTGTTTCTCCATTTTTAACATTTCTGAAGTGTTCCTTTAATCTTGTATTTAAATTCCTTTTTGTTTTTCCGATGTATATCCTTTCACAATCTCTACAATTAATTTGATAAATTCCCAATTTTTTTTACTTAAACAATTGGAAAAACCGAAGGAACTTACAATTTGGGAAAAAATTTACATATGCAAGAATAAAAACATAACTATGAATTTTGAAATACCCGGTGATAAGGAGAGGGGATTGATTTGGAAGTTCGTCAGTCAGCAATCAGAATGTGCAGAGGTCAGTCTGCAGGAGAGGAGGCTGTTGGACGTCAGTTGTGAACGTGATACAGCATTGAGAATGTCACAAATGAAAGTGAAGAAACCCGGGTCTGCAAGGGAGTTAAGAAGTATAAGGTGAGTCAAAAACAGCTCAACATAAATTAGTTTACTTTTTACTAGATGCATCACTTTTCACATAGGCACCAGCATTTATGCTTTATATGTGGAACATGACTAAATATTTTTAACAAAATAGAAATTAATCAATCAAGTGGGAGTCCTACAGCCTTTACTGCATTCTGCATTTTGATCGACATGTCTCTCTGTCATTCCATTCATTTTCTCCAATTGTCCTGTGCGGAACACTCATAAATTATATAAGAGAGAGAAAAATTAGCTTTTAAATTGGGAGCCTAAATAGCTCAGTAGTAGAGCACTGATGCAAAAAACCAGGAATCTTAGCTTGAAATCCAGGTTCAGACATAAAATTTTCTTAATTAAAACATTTTGTCTGTTCATTCTTACCTCTTAGAGTTGTTTTTGTCAAACATATGTTTCAGAGCTTCTTAGCCCCATCGTCAGTGATTACAGACTGAATTTCTGAATCAGTCTGTAATCGCTAATGATGGGACTAAGAAGTTTTGAAACATATGTTCGACAGAAACAACTATAAGAGGTAAGAATGAACAGACAAAATGTTTTCATTATTAAACAAACCTCTTAATGTTACTTCCTATTGTATTTTAAAATAAAAATTTCTCTTCAAATATAATTTGTCATTCAGTGAGAAGTGAAACATCAAAGTATTAAAAAACTTAAGAATAGACAATCTCCAGGAGAGGATGGTATAACTAATGCAATGATAAAATATAGAGGAGATAGACTCATATCAGAAAGAGTAAAATCAATTTTAAAAAAGTCCGCTGCTGTGGTCTCGAGGTAGCATGCTGCCTTGTCACACAGCAGGCCCGGGTTCGATCCCCAGTTGGAACAAGTTTCCTAGGTGAGGTTTTTCGGGGTTTTTCCTCACCGGAAAAATGTCAGGAAATTTAAGGCCCAAATAGTCCTCGAACATCATATGGTCATCATAATTATCATCATTCATATTCCCTTTAGATTAAGTTTAGGATTAAGGATTCTCCTGGCACACCACTATCATCATCACCCATCATATGATCGGGGCAGTATTACCGTGCCTTCCAGGTGCCCCAACCCCAGGAGAGGGTTACAATGACACCAATGCCAGGAGAGAACACCAGAAATGTCGAAATGACAACCTGTGGTATTGAATAAAACAAATAATAAATAAAAAAAATTAAAAAAAGTAAAGTACCAGATGACTGGAGAACCGGAATTGAAATTCCAATATTCCAGAAAGTTTGTAATTAAATTTCTAATCCTGCCTAAATTGAACCCGAACCAAATAGTCAAGAGATAGGCAAGCTACCAACTGAGCTAGCATGATAGACACTATAGTCCGTTTGCTCAATTAAGAGAATCTTCCCGCGCAAATATTTGAAGGGATTAGGGGTGGGGGGTGAATTCTCTGTCTACTTGAAGGCCAGCGTCAGATACAGGAAGGTTCAGAAATTTTTTCTTTCTTTCTTCCTTTCCTTCAAAGGTATTGTACACTTTTGTATTGCATTTAGTGGTGAGATGACATATGAATTGTGCTATGTGAAGTTTTTTTTTTCAACGATGAATGTTAACATATTTTAGAAATTTCGGCTAGTTGCTCCCACTCTCCGACTGGCCATGCAAACCATTTAAAAATATATGTGGGAAGATTCTCTTAACTGAGCAAACGGACTATAGAATAATGTAAGATAGCACAAAATGGTTATATAAGTGTCATTTGTATGTATCTGCTTTATTTTCTACAGGTGATCCTGACTTATTCATGATGTTAATATATGATGCAATGGAGACACGACTGTGGTCTTTTAGGACAATAGATCAGTGAGTATAACATTCATATCCAGGGTTAGGATTTTTAGGTACACACTTTTTTATGCAGGGTAAAGTAAAGCTCTTTGGAAAGATACCACAGTATGAAATTTTATCTCTAGTTGAGGAAGGAGGCATTTATTCAAGCATCTTTTTTCTTTTGGGAGCTTTGTCCCCTTTTCCCCAAACTTGCCCACAATCTCTCTTTTCCCCTTTTTATTTGCTTTTTAATAAACTTCTAGAGCAAATTTTATCATTTATAAGAGATACATTTATAAGAGAGTACAAAGAATGGAAAATGAAAGATGGCCAAAAAATATACCAATGGTCACCCCCTGGAAGAAATAAACGTGGCAGACCAAGTTGAAAATGGAAAAACCTATGTCAGAACCATAATGGATGATAGGAATTTGGAAGAGGGAGATTGGAATGATGGAGATAAATGGAAACTGAAGACGGCAAACCTGCCAAGGGATGTACAAAATATTGTAAAATGTATAATAGCAGAGTTAAGTGAGTGTACTCGTCTTCTGAGTTGAATGTCATTTAACTGCCGGCGAGTGTACCTCATCTTTCGAGGCAAATGGGTTAAGTTTTAAAAATTAAATAGCCAGATTTTTTATGTAATTGTCTCAATTATGGTATTTCTTTAAGTCATAAATGTATGTATATTAAAAAATTATAGAAATCTGCTCCTCTGTTAATAAACTTACAGTTACAATTTTGATGTTATATTTAGTTTAATATTTCTTTGTTTGTGCTGGTCTAATTTATTTTTTTTGAAAAGATAAATTAATGCTTGAACCATGGACCTCCAACTCTGTACATCGTGCAGCCCAATACACCATTCCAAACATGGCACAAATGCTAACATTTCTTGACTTAGGCTTTCATGGCCAGAGTTAGTATGAATATCTTGAAGATTTCCAAGCTGTTGGCTGTGGTCTTGAGGCTTGAAGTTCCCCAACGTTTCGCCAGGGACTGCATCCGGCATCCTTAAGGGTTGTTCAAGATGTCAGGGAACTTCAAGCTTCAAGACCATGGCCAACAGCCCGGAAATCATCTTCAAGATCTTCATGCTAACATATGTTTCCACTTACACAATTCTCTAATACCTAATCTGTTTTCGGATGTTAGAGAATTGTATAAGTGGAAAGAAATGTTAGCATTTGTGCCATGTTTGGAATGGTGTAGTAGAATGCACAATGATGTAAAGAGTCGGAGATCCGGGGTTTGATTCCTAGTTCAAGCATTAATTTTTCTTCTAAAAAAATAGTTACAAGCATGAATGATAATTAAATAAATGCTTCAAATATAAAAAAATAAATGCTATTTGTTTACAGCCTGAGAGAAAATGGAGTTACTTTAGCTTTTCTTGCTACTCACAGTGGTCTCACCAGATGGCGTGGTACTGAGGATGACCTGGAAAAAAGGTAAAAATTAACATTAAGAGGTTTATATATTAAATTTGGCAGTTTAGAAAATGATTCATTCAAAAGAACACCAGATGGCAGTTTAGAAAATGATTCATTCAAAAGAACACCAGATGGCAGTTTAAAAAATAATTCCTTCTAAAGAACATCAGATGGCAGTTTGGATAATTATCAACAAAAGAAAAAATTGACAATCGTGAAAACAGCTGACGATGGTGACAAGGAGTCGCTGATACTGCAGTGCTGTGTTTAAAGGAACATAGAAGTATGAGGTAAGAAATAATCACGATTTATTTAATTCTTATTAAGAGGTTTGTTTAATAATTAAAACATTTTGTCTGTTCATTCTTACCTTTTAGAGTTGTTTTTTTCGAACATATGTTTCAGAGCTTCTTAGCCCCATTGTCAGTCTGTAATCGCTGATGATGGGGCTAAGAAGCTCTGAAACATATGTTTGACAAAAACAACTCTATGAGGTAAGAATGAACAGACAAAATGTTTCAATTATAAAAATTAATATATATAATAATTAATTTTAATAAATTAATTTTAATAATTAGGGCATAGATTTTTATTAAGGTAGAATTTTTTATCACTCACCTCATATGATCAAAAATTATACCTTAATGAACATACCTCATAGTGAGAATTCCTAAAATAAGTATGCATAGATTTTTAGTTGCTGAAGATTGAAAAACATTAATTTTTATGTATTAAAAACACAGAGATATTTGCTAAAAGTAAAAAATATTTTCTTTAAGTTTCATACAATCAAACAATAGGTGATAGTGACGAGATACTAAGGGGCAACATGCACATGCCATTGAGCAAGACTAAGGAATTGGGGCTGGAAATAAACATAAATTAAATTAAATATATGGTCACACACAGAAATTCATTATATAATGGAAATGGACAATTGATAAATAATGAGGGAAATATTTAAGAAGTGGCTGAATTCAAATACCTATGATCAATAAAAATTATAAACAGGAATGAGATGCAGAAAGAAATGAAACATAGACTCAATTATGAAAATTCCTACTATTACACATTACACGGGCTTTTGTCATTGTCATTCCAAATTCTTTAAAAAAATAATAAACTGAAAATATATAAAACTATTATCCTCCAAATTATATTATATGGATGAGAAACACAGACTCTTACTTTAAGGGAAGAGAAAAGATTACGAATATTTGAGAATAAATTCTTTGGAAAATTTTTGGGCTAAAGTGAAATGAGAGACTAACAATATTGGATATTGCAAGTCATTTTCCTTGTTTGATAGTTATCCATCAACAATCTAAGGGAGGGAACATTTGGCGCTTAGCTGTATGATGCAAAATTTAGATTAGCATTTATGACGATCTGGTTTCATAGCCATTTGTTGTAAAACAGAATCTCTGATAAGACTGACAGTGCTTACGTTTTTGTTTAATAATTAGGTTATATTTAAAGATTTGGTGCTAAAATTGTGCATATACTTATTTCATGAGCCAGTGCAACAGATGGCATCAAAATCTCAATTTAAAAAAATAGCACTCAGCTGGTTGATACATAAAATCGCCCAATTAGTGTCCCGGGACTATATTTGAAAGGTTATTGATTAAAGAACATATACAAGAGAATTAATAGTGAGTGGAGAACATATTTTTATCAACTCACCTCATATGATTTCAAATTTCTTTGATACCGATGGTTTCAGACAATATCATGTCTTTCTTCAGTCATGGCTTCCACTGATGAAATTCTGTGATTGTTGATTTCTCTAATGACATCACCTCTTGTGCTGCCATCTTTCGTTGGGATTATAAACTTTGTAATTAAATTTTTATCCACCGGAATATCGAAATTCATAAATCGATATTCCGGTGGATAAAAAATTAATTACAAAGTTTATAATCCCAACGAAAGATGGCAGCACAAGAGGTGATGTCATTAGAGAAATCAACAATCACAGAATTTCATCAGTGGAAGCCATGACTGAAGAAGGACATGATATTGTCTGAAACTGCCGGTATCAAAGAAATTTGAAATCATATGAGGTGAGTTGATAAAAATATATTCTCCACTCACTATTAATGATATAACCTCATAATGTTTACTTCCCAATATTAATTTAAATATACAAGAGAATCTTATTCTATCTCATAGCATTACTGCAATGAATGTGTTTTGTATTACAGTGAATTCAAGAAGAGCAACACTCGAGCAATAGATGAAGTGTGGTACCAGCGAGCTGTTGAGTCCAAAGATACATTTATTTATTCAGTGCCATTTGCAGATGAACAAGGTCAGTTATTTATTTTACATTTTATTATTTATTTATTTAGTCTGGTGAAGTTAAAGCCATGTGGCCTTCTCTTCCACTCACCAGGAAAAACATGTTGCACTCAGATTCAGAAATCTCAGTAATATTAGGTACTGGTACTAAGGGTCGAATTTATGAACACATTAGACCGTAAAAGGCATTCTCTACTGAGAAAGTTGTATCCTAATATGATTTTGTTTACTCAAAAATCTGTTCATGCGATAATAATTGTTGAAATTCGTAAGCTACCTGACGAGGTAACTTAAGAGAGAAACGAATCGTGAAAATCCCGAAGGGAGCCGATGGTAACCGTAGTTTGAAACCTTGCCGTTCTATCCAAGATGTCGGACCTTGAAGACTTAGATCATGTTTTCGGTATATGCAGAGAAGAGGAATTTGATAGAGTCTACCAAAGAATTCAACTGGAAGAACAGGAGAATCGGCGTATTATTGCGCGACGCAGACGTCGTTGTATACGGTATTATTTGCGGGATGCAAGCGTAAATGCATTCCTCTAGCAGACGAAAATAATGGAAGTGGTTTTATTGCTGAGAATTCTGGGTAATTTCTTGCCAATATTACAAAAACGACGACTTTCATGCATGACCAGTTAGTGGGTAGCTAATTCGATCTTTGCACCTGCTCACGGTGAGTCAGCTCACCAGTGATTGGAAGTAATTTGAGTAGAGACTAATGTATTTGCATGCGATACTAAATTATTATTTGGCCAAACTGAATATTAACAAAAGTAAGAACTAATAACACAATAAAGTTAATGATAGTTATTAAAACAAACTAATAAAATATATACACAAAGGAACAACAGCTGCTATCTACTATACGTGAAAAAATATTAAAATGTAATGAATTAATCCATCGCTTATAAGCAAGCAATTTATTACAACACAATATTGGTTGTCGTCATGCCATTTGGATAGATTTTTTGAACAGATTCTAAATATTGAACTTTTACAGGAAAAAATTGCTATGAGGTTTAATTAATGTTAAATTAAAATATTAAGAATTAAGAATATAATTAAGAAGAAGAAGAAGTTTTTCTTCTGATCGACATAACGTCAGTCAATGAGAAAGTACTGAAAATGAAGCCGCCAAGGCTTTGAAACCATGGTCCACTTAGAAGACTGGATATGAGGTGAGGTATGAAGCATTTTAATTTATTCTTAGATTCCAAATATTTTACTTTTAAAACCAGTATGAAAACCCTCATAAATTTATATTATGATGATTTGTCATGGCTTCTGAAAAATTAGGCATCTACAGCAGAATGAATGTGTAGATATCTGGCTTTGAAAAAAAAAACATTCTAAGAAGACTTGCATCAATTGTTACTAAAAATAATTAAAGATCAAGAAAAATCTTTCCCCTTCGAATTTCGGCCACAGCACAAGACATTACATTAATCACTATAATAAATGTATGACAAAGTTATAAATTTAATTCAAAATCACACTTTTTGGTGCATATTTCTAAATTCTTAAAGCAAATTTCCAATATTTTTACTGGATAAATGTACTCGTATGAATATATTCATTACTTGTCACCTGGAAGAGAAAGGTCTTAAGGAAAATATATGTTGCAATTAAGGATAAGGGTACCTGGAAAATAAGAACTAACCAGGAAATATATGACCTATATAAAGATAACGATATAGTTATAGATATTAAGGTTAGACGTATGGAATGGTTGGGCCATATTTGCAGAATGAACGAGACATGTTTGCCCAGGATGGTATCAAATGCTAAGCTGGATGGAAGGACAAAAGTTGGGAGGCCTAGGTTAAGATGGATAGATGACGTACAGGCGGACCTACGGAAGATTGGCATAACAAATTGGAGAAATAAGGCCACTGACCGAAGAGAATGGATGGTTGTTATGAGGGAGGCTAAGGTCAAACTAAAAGGACCGTCACGCCAATGTTGATGATGATATATTCACTAGCTTTAATGCATAAAAATCCTGTCCTCTATTTATAACTAATTACAAAACACTTATCACTAGAGATATTATAAAAATATAAATAGTTTTAAATTGGGTCGGTATTAAGTGTGATGTAAACTTTTTTTGATGTCATATTAACACATTCAGTACCAGGCACTGAGCAGGGCATTTAAACCCACAGGCCAGCCATTGAAATACCCCAGCTACCCTTTACATGGCACTTCAGAAAATGGACCATTATTCACAAACTATTAGTCCTAGAAAATTCAAATTTTGTACATACCTAAAGGAGATATCCTAGTAGGATTTGATGGTGAAATAACTTGGGTGATTGACATCACATGGTATCGGCATATCAATTTCAGGAAGTGGAAGTTCATCTTCACTTTCACTTTGTGAATCTTCTAATTCAGGAATCAGTTCATCACCTGAATCATCATTATACAAAATATTCACTAATTCTTCTTCAGTGAGATATTTTTCTTTCGCCATGGTTTCACTCACGCACAAACAACAGTGCGATAACGAGAAACATATACGACTGCATTGGAGCCTGAAGGCAAGTTTGGGTGAACGAATTCCATGTGTTGTTTGTTTTAAAAATAAAAGGGGATTCACCAAGGTTAAACATGTCAAACGGGAATAGAAAATGTACATTTACATGCCATCTATGATCTCCAAGACATACTAAGCCAACACAATATTTAGGCGCCGAATATAAATGCAGTTTGTTTGCGCGCCCGTTCTAAAACGAGTTAACTGACCGACGGCTGCATACACGATAGTCTCTTTAAACGCCTTAAGTCGTTTATGGTACTGAATGTGTTAAATTAACACTTTCCAGAATTGGACATAGTTTTATTTTAGAAAGAAAAATGAGGTAAACTTGTTCTATCTTATAAAATCATGTTGTTTACGAGTTTGTATTTAAATTTGCAGATGATATAAATAACATACAAGTAACAGTGAGCCATGCAGTGTTTGCAGAACCTAAGAAACACTCTGTACCAGTGGCTGTAGCAGGATATCAGTTCAAACATTGGAATTTACATGTTCTATTCACTGCCTTCACCAGTGAGGTAACATCTTCATTTTTACAATTCACTTTACTGAATGGATTATTAGCTATTGTTAGGGAAATTATATACAGGGCTATTCAGAAAGAAGGAACAGACTTCAAACATTTATTTCTTCCAAACTACAAAAAATAGAAACCCAATTCCAATGTTCCTGGAAAGAGAAAAGTTCAAATTTCACTATTTTATGCATTCAATATGAGTACCATGTGTTACACGACAAATATCAAAACAGTGGGTCATTTCTTGCCACACGAATTAGCTCATTTCTAGTTATCAAATTCACAGCTTCAACAATTTGATGTCGCAGATTTTCAAGAGTATTAGGCATAGGGGGGATAAAAATATGATCTTTGACATATTCCCACAGATAAAAATCACATGGGGATAGGTCTGGTGACCTGGGAGGCCATCAGCAATGAAGTTGATCTTCTGCTCCTCCTCTTCCAATCCAACATCCTATTGTGTCATAATTTTGATACAAACAATCAATATGACAAGCAACCATGCCAATGAGGCTGTGATTGGAACTTCAAACTTTTGTCTTTCCAGGAACGTTGGAATTGTGTTTCTATTTTTTGTAGTTTGGAAGAAATAAATGTTTGAAGTCTGTTCATTCTTTCTGAATAGTCAGACTGTACAATGCATGTTGGAACGGACACAAGTTACAGGTTGTAAACTATATAAAATTCTATCGATTACATGACTGACTACATTTGTGGTACCTACATCATAGATGAATAGAATTTTTTTTTCTAATGCCACAAGGTTGCCTTCTATTATATTTCTGGCTTTCTCCCCTGGCTTTGGTGGAATTTTAATCCATTTCTTAGGTTGGGGCACCTGGAAGGCAAAATTATATTATCCCGATGATGTGATGAGTGATAAATGTTAATGAAGTACCAGGAGAGTTCTTAACCTAAACTTAACCTAAATTCCAGACCATGAACAACCACAGGAATAATTCCCTTTAACGAAAAATTCCTATGATTTGACCGGGAATCGAACCCGGGATCTCATGATATAGTCAGAAAAGTCAGAAATGCTGACCACTAGCCCATGAGGCTGGTCGATGAATAGAAAATAAAGTTTTTTTCTTTATTTTTTTACCAAAAATGCTATAATTGAATCATATCATCATCCGGTATCATGGCAGCTGCTGCCGTCTTCCAGAAATGAAACACCATTCCTCTCTGTCCATCCATTGATCTTCCTCCAATCTTCTGATATTTATAGCTGCTTGTACCCCTTCTATCCAAGTTTTCTTTGGTCTTCCTCTCCTCCTCCTTTCCATTGGGATCCATTCCATAACAATTCTCGGCAATCTTTGCTCTGGCATTCTTTTGACATGACCATACCACTGCAATCTTTTCTTTTCTATAATGTGTATGATGTCCAGCTCCTTTTGTACACCCATAATTTCCCTTATTTCTTTATTTCGTATTCTATCCATTCTAGATTTTCCAGCTGATCTTCTTAAAACATCCATTTCTGTACTTAAAATTCTTTTCATTTCCCTGGTAGGAATTTGCCAGACTTCAGCACCATATGGTAAAATGCTCTGAATTATGGTTTGATATATTTGTAAATTTCTATTTTTTGTAATATTTTTGCTCCACCAAACAGAGTTTAAAACATTTATAGCTTGTTTTGTTTGTGCGATTCTATTTTTAATTTCCACTGTGTTATCACCTGAATGGTCTAATTTTGTTTCTAAATAAGTGCATTCAATACTAGGTTTTAGTTCTTCTCCATTGTTGAAATTTATATTTTCCATTTCTTCTCCTATACACAGGCATTTAGTTTTCTCAATGTTTATATAAAGTCCCATTTTTTTATATTCTTCTTTTAGTTTTTTAGCCATTTATTCTGTCATCATGGTCCTGTGCTATTAACCCCTGAGCGCGGTTTGACGTACATATACGAGACCGGCTTCCTCCCTTCTGTGCGGTCATTTAAAAGTCCATGCAGTCCATCTGCGCGGTAGTATTTTTAAACTACTCACCCAGTAACTTATTTTAGATAACTAACTAACTAACTCACTGGCACTCTCGAACATGTAGTTCATGGCCGTGCTGACATAAGCTCTCCATACATCCCTATCCTGAGCTAATGTGTTGTAATCATCCCCTGTATGATCTACTTCCCTCAATTCATATTTAATGTTATTCTCCCATTCATTCTTGGTCTAGCAACTGGCCGTTTTCCCCCTGGTTTTCCCACAAGAAGCTTCCATACACGTCTTTCATTACCCATTCGTGACAGATGTCCTGCCCATCGCAATCTATGAGACCTAATTTATGTCATTATATCAGGCTTCCTATAAAGACCATGTAGTTATCTGTTATGTGGAGCTTATTTTAGATATATACCAAATTATGAATAAATTATATTTAGTTACATTATATTTCTAATCTTACCGGGTTATACATATCCTTTGCTCACGGAAAGTCGATTTTGATATTGATTGTAGAGCGTATTTATTTGTTTCTTCAACAATAATATTCAACAACGTATGGTCGAATATTTCCTCGAATATAGCAACAATTTCCCCAGAAACATCGAACTGTGGACCACTGATGTCACAGAATGTCTCTCGTATTGAATTAAACGTGTCCATATTTTGCCATACAAAATCTGTGGACACTCCCCCTAGCCCTTTAGCAATCAAAACACGTGTAAGTGTCTGAATATGTCCCTCGTCAACACAGCAGATGTCACTATCACTTATATCGTGAGGAGGTTGTGTATAGTCAAGTGCAAAGAAACTATCCTCACTATCTGATATAGACGCTAAATCACTATGTTTATCAATCTCATCTAAAATTTTGTTGACAAACTTAAAATGTTTCTCTTCTGACAACACTTGGTTTTCTGCGCAGGCACGAGCCACGGTTTCACAAAGACTGCGATAATAGTTTCAAAAGAAATGTTTGAGACCACACAATGAGACACTTTACAGATATTTATTCTTTTTCGGCAAAAATAAGGCACAGGATATGTTCAGAAGAGGGTCTGGCTGAAAAAAAAAGTATTTCCTTTCACTTACAAGTAGCCACCTCATTCCACTTGCCCTGTCATAAATTATGTCATAACATGAAGGGGAATCTTTCCTTAACAGGGTGACAAAAAATAAGTTCTCCAACATGTAAAACAACCTAGTTATAGGCTTTGGAAATCATAGATGTACCACGCATGTTGACATGGCAATCTGCATGTGGATATTTAAAAGTCCTGGCGTTTTAACACGTCCTTCTGCATCTGGGAAGGGAACGCAATGTTTAAATGTCCACGTTGATGGGTTAATACCTGGTCATCTGCAAAATTTAGTGAATATACATGTGTATTTTGGATGGGTATGCCCATTTTTTGATATTTTTTCCTCCAGTCTATAATTGAATATTTGCACAAAAAGAGATCTAACTAACAAACATTAAAAAAAAATTGAGTTTTCAGTGGACTAGTGATCTATCTGGAGAATTTCACAGTATGGTGAATGTAAAACTATCCGTACTCTCTTTCGGACCTCTTATTTATTTTTAAAAGTTGGCTTTCAAGCAAATAGTGATCTATCTGTACAAAATAGCACCCACTAGGTAGGCTAAGAAAGAGGTGGGAGAATAACATTAATCATTATTTGAGAGAAGTAGATTATTTAGGAGGTGATTGGAAAACATTAGCTCAGGATATGGATGTATGGAAAGTTTATGTCTGCATGACTATGAACCTATGGGTTTGATAGGGCCTGTTAATAAGCTAACAAAGCAATTTGCCCTAACCACCTAGTGGAACTACTCAATTACCAAGATGTTACTGAGTATTTATAGGTTAGGGAGAGTTATTGTTAATGTTTTTATTACATATTAATTTAATACTTCTCACTGAAGGACAAATTATATTTGAAGAGAACAATATACGCTCAGACTGGGGTTTGAATCCAGGAACTTTGGCTTTCTATGCCAATGCTCTACCAACTGGGCAACCTGAGCACACCAATCTAAATGCAAACAAAACAAGAAAAAAATAAGAAAAAATTTTGCTCATGGTTAAATATGGGAAATTACATTATGAAGTTCTTAATTCAATGAATGATTGACTGAGTCACTTCTTATATTACCTCATATCTTATGTTTTTTTTAATGTAAAATATGAGATAAGATAAGAAGTGACTCATTCAGTTCATTGAGAAAAAATTGCATTTAGATTGGCGTATTCAGGTAGCTCAGTTGGTAGAGCATTTGCATAGAAAGCCGAAGGTCCTGGGTTCAAACCCCAGTCTAAGCATATATTTTTACTAGTCCAGACTCTGGACAAGCTAGCTGACAATAAAACAGAATTGTTTTGAAACATGTTCAAGAACAAATCAACATTAATATTGAGGTAAGATGATCAGACTAAAAGTAATATAATTGATTGTCTACCTTTGAATGAATCACCTAAATTATTTTCATTTGTCATTTCTCAGTGCAATTCAGATGAGATTGCTTGTTATTTGCTGGACAACAATGCATACATCGTGGTAGCTGAACTGAGCAGTGACACAGGAAAGTTTTTTGGAGAAGTGGAAGGAAATGTCATGAAAATGATGCTGCAAGAGAATATTTATGAGAGAGTTCCAATTCTTGATTATCAGGCAGTTTGTTTCAGAGAAGAGGAACCAGAGCCAAATCGTGCTACTTTCTCAAAAATGGTGGGTAAATTTTTTAATTGGGGCTGGAAGTAAACATCAATAAAAATAAACATTAGGTCACACATAGAAATTCATTATACAGTGTGTATATGAAAGAAAATAGTAGTTTCAAATAATATCATCATAAAATTAAATGTTTCTTACCTCCCCTCATACAAATCTTCTAAGTAGATCATGATTTCGAGACCATAACGGTCTCATCTTCAGTACTTTTTTTGGCGACTGATGTTTTGTCGATCGGAAGAAACTCTTCTTCTTCCCTCTGTTGGTGGACCGATGAACCTCTGGATCAGGTCAGAATTTGCAGGAATTTTGAAGTTCATAAGTTTTCCTTTATTTTTCTGAATGTGGATCTTTTCCCAAACCGTGAGTTCCTTTTGTTTGTCTATTTGTTTAATTAGACTGGTTTTTGATTCAATTATATGTTTTTCGGACCAAGCATGAGCAGTTACTGCTGACTTTTCCACTTCTCCATTTTTGACATTTCTAAGATGTGCTTGGTCCGAAAAACATTTAATTGAATCAAAAGCCAGTCTAATTAAACAAATAGACAAACAAAAGGAACTCACGGTTTGGGAAAAGATCCACATTCAGAAAAACAAAGGAAAACTTATGAACTTCGAAATTCCCGTAAATTCTGACCTGATTCAGAGGTTCATTGGTCGACATAACATTAGTCGCCAAAATAGTACTGAAGATGAGACCGTTATGGTCTCGAAATCGCGATTTACTTAGAAGATTTGTATGAGGAGAGATAAGAAACATTTAATTTTACCATAAATTAAACCTCATAGTGATTAATTCCTGTAAAAGTTAAAAATAAATCATATTATCACTCAGATGAGGCATAGAAAGTTGTGTGTAGACAGAAATGAAACAGGAAAGAAGATAGTTTTAGTCGTGTGAGTGAGCGGATAGCAAAGATGGCAACTCCTGAACACAAAGTGTTTTGTGTTTTGCAGTTTGAGAGTTGTAAATCAGTTGTAACAGTTCAACTTGCATTTTGTAGGCAATTTAATCATGATCTCCCCAATGCCAACAACATCCGTCGATGGGATAATCAGTTTGCAATGACCGGTTGTCTGTGTAAAGGCAAAAGTGTGGGATGACCAAGAGTGTCTTAGGAGAATGTTGCTGCTGCAACATTTCAAGCACAAAGTCAGCGTAATCAGTAGGCTTTAGCCTGTTACAATTGTAAATGGTACAGACGCATATGTAAGCGTTTTCATAAGACCTTCCACATTGTCATTACTGGATTGGTCATCATGATCCAGATGACAGGGTTATCTCCAGTGGCCTCCTAGATCATTGGATCTCACCACATGCAATTTTTTTTTTCTTTGGGGTTTTGTAAAGGACAGAGTCTACATGCCTCCATTGCCCGCTAACCTGCCTGAGTTGAGAGAAAGGATTCGAGAAGCTGTTGCTGCCATCAATCCAGACATGCTTATTAATCATATTTGAAGAGAAAAATTATACGCTCAGACCGGGACTTGAACCCGGGACCCTTGGTTTTCTAGTCCAAGTGCTCTACCATTTGAGCTACCTGAGCAAATGGTAGAGCACTTGGACTAGAAAACCAAGGGTCCCGGGTTCAAGTCCCGGTCTGAGCGTATAATTTTTCTCTTCAAATATGATTTATCCATCATTGAGATGTATGAAATTAATAATAAGAACATGCTTATTAATGTTTGGGAAGAATTAGCCTACAGGTTGGATGTGTGTCATGTAACAAACGGGGCTCACATTGAACACCTATGAACTTAAAATGTAAACTGGTGGTGTTACTCTTTCATCTAACATGAGTTTTGTTCTTGTCAACACTGAACTTTTTGTAGGAATAAATCACTATGAGGTTTAATTTAAGGGGACCTGGAAGGCCAGATGTGATGACAAAATGCATTTTCATTTTTTTATCAATTAAAATACTAGAAAGATTCCTCTTTAATATGGTATATTTATCTTGCCTGTATCTTATTTCTAAGTGCGTTTATTATTTGTTTTAAATATTCCCTGTCCCTTTAAAATGTGGGTGTGAGCTGTCAACTATCTCCCATAGTTAGCATTCATTTTTTCAATATATAGAGAACATTTTTTTCTAAACTATTAAAGCTAGAGATCTAAAATTTTCAGGGCTTCAATATAGTGCTCATATACAATTTTTACCATATTGATGTTGTGATAGCTCAGTAATTAAATAATTTAGGTTGCAAAATACAGTGTAAAAACTGAAAGAAAACATTTGTAAAGGAAAAAAAAATTTTTTTTATATAAATGCATATCTATATAAATCCTTATGATAGAAGACTCTAAATATATGAACCTTTCCACTGTAAAAAATTCAACTTGATAGGATTAATAGTTCAGGAGAAAACGTTCCTTACATTTAACATTATAAGTATAGGACGTTCCGGGTCCCCTTAAGATTAAATAAAATGTTTCATACCTCTCCTCATATTAATCTTCTAAGTAGATAGAGATTTCAAGACCATAAAATTGCCAAGGCCATTCTTTCTAATTTTAGATTTTTTATCAGAACATTTGAATATTGTAACAGAAAAACTGAGAAGTATTTTTTTTTATTTCAGCCTGGACAACACGTGCTTCAAGTGACTCAGTGGCTTATTGGAACGATAGTTTGGTTTTTAACACAAACTGCTCTCTGGCTTGGTAATTTATATCAAGGTAATTATAAAACGGATCAATTTCATACACAATGACTTTATCACCAACACACACCATGGCTAAACTTTGCAACTTGTAATGCGACTTTTTTAAATTCCTTCATAAACTCTTTCAAATTTTATTCTTAGGGTTTCATTTTTCAATTATTTCCCACCATTTACAACGATTTTTACATTTTTTCTAACAATTATTTCAATATATTTTTCTTGATATTTAACCACATTAGCCTACTTTGCATGAAGATGTGGCAGCCATATTGATTTTAATGAATATTCTATGCAACAACAAAGACATGTTCCAGTGCAGCCAACATACAGTATGTACTAATTAACAGTACATATATACTTCAGAATTTCAGAACTTACTATTTATTTTTTGGCATTGCATTCTTTCACAGGTTAGAGTGCTTAAATTGTGTTAGGTTAGCTTTTAAGTTTGTCTTTTACAGGTTAGAGTACTTAAATTGCATTAGGTTAGTTTTTAGGTTCGTTAAATATCATGTATATGTTGGCTGCATCCTGTGATTCCATAGTGTAAATTACTTCGTGTTTGTTGGCACATGCGCATTATGTATAATTGGAACTTAGACAATTTTTTGCATCACATATTCTAAAGTATTTCCCACACAATTATTTTAAAAGGTTTGCAATGATTATTATTACTTTTTTTTATCTAATCTCGTGACACCAATCTGGGGTCAAGTTTTGGGCAAAAGCCTCCATCTATCTCAGTCATTCCATATCTCCTCTTCCATCATTTCCATCCACTAAACTCTTCTTTCTTAACATTCTTCATAATTTGTTCTTCCCATCTATATCTTAGGCAATCTCTTAGTCTCCTCCTTTCTAATTTGTGAGAGGTGGGCAATGATAAATAGGACATTATGGTAAAATCAAATGTTTCTTACCTCTCCTCATAGAAATTTTCTAAGTAGATCGCGATTTCGAGACCATAACGGTCTCATCTTCAGTACTATTTTTGGCGGCTGATGTTATGTCGATTGGAAGAAACTCTTAGAGGGAAGAAGAAGAGTTTCTTCCTATCGACATAACATCAGTCGCCAAAAATAGTACTGAAGATGAGACTGTTATGGTCTCGAAATCGCGATCTACTTAGAAGATTTGTATGAGAGGTAAGAAACATTTGATTTTACCATAAATTAAACCTCGTAGTGATTAATTCCTGTAAAAGTTAAAAATATTGCTTGTGGGGGTAATGTACAGAGGAGATATTTTGTTCCTGGTGCCATCATGTTAACTGTAAGATCCAATAAGAATTCTTTGATAGCAAACAGGAATTTAGTTTTTTTTCTCGTATAAGAGAAAAATTTGCATTTATATTGGAACTTGCTCAGGCAGCTCAGTCGGTAGAGTATTGGCCTAGAAAACCAAAGGTCCTGGGTTCAAATCCCAGTCTGAGCATATCATTTTTCTCTTCAAATATGATCATATCAAGTTATTTATTTATTTATTTATTTATGGCTACCCTTTCATATAGAAATCTTTCAATTTATAGCTCAGCAGAACTCCAAGTAAATATGTAAATAAGCTAAGATAAATTAAATGTCAAAGTGATTTATTCCTATAAAAGTTCAATGTAATTAACACATTCAGTACCAGGCACTGAGCAGGGCATTTAAACCCACAGGCCAGCCATTTATATACCCCAGCTACCCTTTTTGTGACACTTCAGAAAATGGACCCATTATTCACAAACTATTAGTCCTAGAAAATTCAAATTTTGTACATACCTAAAGGAGATATCCTAGTAGGATTTGATGGTGAAATAACTTGGGTGATTGACATCACATGGTATCGGCGTATCAATTTCAGGAAGTGGAAGTTCATCTTCACTTTCACTTTGTGAATCTTCTAATTCAGGAATCAGTTAATCACATGAATCATCATTATACAAAATATTCACTAATTCTTCTTCAGTGAGATATTTTTCTTTCGCCATGGTTTCACTCACGCACAAACAACAGCGCGATAACGAGAAACATATACGACTGCATTGGAGCCTGAAGGCAAGTTTGGGTGAACGAATTCAATGTGTTGTTTGTTTTAAAAATAAAAGGGGATTCACCAAGGTTAAACGTGTCAAACGGGAATAGAAAATGTACATTTATATGCCATCTATGATCTCCAAGACATACTAAGCCAACACAATATTTAGGCGCCAAATATAAACGCGGTTTGTTCGCACCTACTCTAAAACGAGTTAACTGACTGATGGCCGCATACACGATAGTCTCTTTAAATGCCTTAACTGGTTTATGGTACTGAATGTGACACCTAGACCTCCGAAGAATTCCCTTAAAATTCCATCTAAGGCCTTAGGTGGACACCATGTAGTTATAATATTATTATTATCATCTCTCATGTTTCCCAATATTTAGACAATACATCTTGATGTAATTTAATGCTTCACAGTGCATCAGATGTGAGTTTCAATGCCACTTTTTCGGGCTGCACACTATGAGAATAGATGATGTTAATGTGGTTAATTTCATATAACATTATTGCTTACTGATTACAGCAACAGCTGTGAGTATGGTGCCATGGGAAGATTTTAAGGTGAATTCTACAATACCAGAGCCATGTGTGAATCAGGTTGATTTATATCGACTCATCAATCATACATTTCCCAATCCAAATGACTTCAACATTATCGGTTGTGAGAAGGAAAACTCTAAGTAAGTTAATTTCCAATATCAGTTTTACAATACAGTTTGAATGAAATTACAAAAGCTTCTCGATCCCTGATATGGGCCATATTTAACCTGTAAATTTCAATTCCACTGACATTTCATGAAGTAAGAAACATAGGGTTCTATCTTTTTAACATTTTTCAGAAGAGCGATTTAGAATTAACATAGAATAACGTCGGTATAGTAATTATTGATCTGCACAATATTTAGAGATTATAAACATTATGAACAAAGAGTCCACCGCTGTGGTCTTGAGGTAGCATGCTGCCTTGTCATGCAGCGGGCCGATTGCCGAATGCTATGAGCATTTGCTCGATCATGCAAAAGGTGGCTTTTTGTTTAAGAAGACATTTATTGGGAATTTAAACTTTACTTTATAAAGTCAGTAGGGCTTCTTTCAATGTTTTTATTCTTAATTTAACACTTCTCACTGAAAGATAAATTATATTTGAAGAGAAAAATTATAATGCTCAGACTGCTCAGTGGTAGAGTATTGGCCTAGAAAGCCAAAGGTCTAGGGTTCAAACCCCAGTCTGAACACATAATTTTTCTCTTCAAATATAATTTATCCTTCAGTGAGAAGTGTTAAATTAATAATAAAAACATACCTACTGGAAGTTGTCTCAAGGCGATATACTAACCACATGCCCCTCACTGACATCTGTAGGGAAAAAGCTGTAGTCTGGTTAAGAAACTTCTCAATAGGGAAGCACCGATGTTGTGCTGTGAGATGAATAATTTTTTTTTACAAAATAATGTGATTTTCTACCAGTTTTATGTTTAAAAGATGCTGTATGTTTTCAGACCTTTTGCAGTCCAGAAACTGATACACAGTAACTTGGTACTGGTCGTAGTGAACGTGCTGTGCATGAGAGAAGCTGGTGCAGAATACAGCATAGCGCATAATGAAGTGCAATACTTGCAGTCGATATCATGTCTCAAGGCACAGAATGAAAACATGACCAGGCGACAACCTAGACCATGTGTTGGAGCCAATCAAAAGGTATATTATGTTTCCTGCTAGGATATTCATAATTTTCTGTCTAAAACAATTATAAAGTAAGTGATTAAGAGATTGAATTCATTTCATATTTTGTTTTCTCATCTGGACATGTTTCAACAGACATCTTTACCACTAAGGTAGAATTTTTTATCACTCACCTCATATTGTTCTTCTTATTTGACTATAAACTAGTTTCGGAACAGAAACTATGTTCCAAAACTAGGTTATAGTCAAATAAGAAGAACAATATGAGGTAGATAGATCATCGGTTGATTAATGTCTTTGACATCATCCGATTCCTAATAGCCAATTTTGTCGGTCCATCCAATCTCCTGGTTGTAAATGTTTCTCCTTCATATATAAACATATTCCCTGACTCCAGGAGGTTTTATGTCTTCCTCTGCTTCCTCTTCCCTCAGGTTTCCATTCCAAAACATATTTTGGTAGTCGATCCTCTTCCATTTGCTGGACATGTCCGTACCATCTTAATTGCTGAGTTTTAATATAATCTAAAATAGTGTTTTCAATCTTCATTTTCTCCCTTATAACTGAGTTCTTAATTTTTTCTCTTCTTGAAATTCTTGCGACCCTTCGTATAAAATCCATTTCCAATGCCAAAAGGTACTTTTTGTTTTTGTTGTTAATGGCCAAAGTTCTGCTCCATAAGTAATGATGCTTTTAACAATTTATTGTATGATATATATTCATTTTATTTTTATTACTTATAATTTTATCCCACAATATTCCATTGAGGCAAGCAATTGCAAATTTTCCTTTATTATTTCTATTTCTTATTTCCTCTTCATAACTCCCATTTTTATTTATTTTAATTCCTAAATATGTGATCTCACTACAAGATTTTATTGATTCTCCAGTCTCCAAAATTAAATTTTGTTCTGGTTCACCAATTGATAAATATTTTGTTTTTTTCATGTTCAAATTTAATCCCCATTTTTTATATTCTTCTATTAATTTTCTAGTCATATATTCTAAATCTTCATAATCTTGTGAATATGAGGTGAGTGATAAAAAATTCTACCTTAGTGAATATACCTCATAGTGAGAATTCCTAAAATAAGTAATCTTTACCACTTTTGAACTTTTATAGGAAAAAATCACTATGAGGTTTAATTTATGATTAAATTAATTGTTTCATACCTCACCTCATATCCAATCTTCTAACTAGACCATGGTTTCAAAGCCTTGGCTGCTTCATCTTCAGTACTTTCTTGTCGACTGATGTTATGTCAATTAGAAGAACTTCTTCTTTCCTCTGTTGGTGAACCGATAAACCTACGGATCCAGTCAGAATCTGTGGGAATTTCAGAGTTCATAAGTTTTTTCTTTCTTGTTTTTTTAAGTGGATTTTTTCCCAAACTGTGAGTTCTTTTTGTTTTTATATTTGTTTAATTAGACTGGCTTTTGATTCAATTAGATGTTTTTCGGACCGAAGAAAGTTTTCATTCCCAAGTGCTGATATATACAATAACAGTATTTATTCAGTAATAATATTTATTCAGTTGGCAGAACTTATGTTGTGCAAAACGTCTCCACATGATGTTAAAGAACATGGCTATAAATGTTGCATGACTTATTACCAAAGGATAATTTAATGAACTTTGTATATAAAGAATCTCATTTAAATGCATGTAGTTTGAGCAGTGTTGAAAATGGGAGGGTTAAAAATCATATGCAATGTGAAAGTAAAGTACAAGGTGTGTAAAAGAAGAAGTTAGCTTGTATAAATTTTGAAAGTTAAAGATGTTTTATACTTCAAGAAATACAAAATTTATAAAAAATTGTTACTGTATATAAAATTTTTGTTCAAATAAGCCAGAAATATGGTTAAGCTGCATGCAGGCTAATTTATGTAAACATCTTAGATTGATTTCTGTTTAACTGTTTTTCAACTGTTCAGGTGTTGTATCCAAAATTCTTTCTAGTAACATTTCTGCCACTTTGCTGTGACATTTTTCAGAACTAGTTCGGAACTGAGTGAATGTAAAAACTCATCTATTATATATGTTTTCGCCTTGCTTGGATCTTCCTGATTGGTCAATTATTATAAAAATCTGAAGGTCCTGGGTTCAAACCATGGTCCAGGTATATATTTTTCTCTTCAAATATAATGTGCACATTTTTCTTGAAGTTTCCAGAAGAAAAAAAATCATTGATATTTTATTTATATCGCAATTTGGTATAATTTTTGCTTTTTGTGCCAACACATTAAAAAGTTGTTTACAGATGTGAAAATACAAGATTACAAACCTTTATCAGCATTTTGCATTTTATCACATTTGCAAAAATTCACCATCCTTTGTCATTTCTGTATTGATGAAGTGCCCATATTAAGTTATGAAGAGGGTGCCAGTATAATCCTGTGAAATCTGGATAATAGTAAAATTCTGGTGTGTGTCAACATATAACAGAAATTTCACACCACTAATTGAGTTCAAAATCATGTCTGAAGAAGGTCACAGCAAAATGTTGAAAAAAATTATCCAAAAGAATTTTGATTCAGACACAATCAAACAACAAAGAAACTAATAATGATCAATTGAGTTGGTGTTTACTTGATGAAAATCCATATTTATTAATTAAATAAAAATAAAACGTAGTTTTATTTGATTTTCATATTTATTATATAATTCAGTGACAGCTGTTTCGGTACACTGTACCTTCTTCAGACATGTTAACAAATTATGAATTGTGTTCCAACTGATCTAAGCAACAATACAACAATATTTATTTAAATTTTTTAATTTAACAAAGGGGATTCATTCAAATCAAGTTGAGAATTTAACAGTTTTTTACTACTTTTAAACTTATAATTTCTACAGCCTCCAAAAGATCTAACTTCTTACCCTTATCACAAATATGTAAAATTTCAAAATTTGGATCGAAACAATGATTAAATTGGAATAGGTGGTTAGCATAGTTTGAATTTTCTAAATTTCTGTTATATGCTCTCATGTGTTCCTTTATCCGAGATATAAAAGGTCTACCAGTTTGTCCTATATAGACATTGTCACATGTGCCACACTTCAATTTATATACACCTGATAATTTTTCTTTTTTTGTTTTGGTTTTATTGTTTTTTATTATATTTTGTAGAGTTTTATTAGTTTTAAATGCCACATTAATGTTCAACTTTTTGAAGTGTTTAGATATTTTAAGAAATATGTCGTAATGTCATACATAGGCCCACTTTCAAATAAAATATCTAAACACTTCAAAAAGTTGAACATTAATGTGGCATTTAAAACTAATAAAACTCTACAAAATATAATAAAAAACAATAAAACCAAAACAAAAAAAGAAAAATTATCAGGTGTATATAAATTGAAGTGTGGCACATGTGACAATGTCTATATAGGACAAACTGGTAGACCTTTTATATCTCGGATAAAGGAACACATGAGAGCATATAACAGAAATTTAGAAAATTCAAACTATGCTAACCACCTATTCCAATTTAATCATTGTTTCGATCCAAATTTTGAAATTTTACATATTTGTGTCCCGCGCCGTAGCCGAGCGGTTAAGGTAGGAAGCCTTGGCGCAGAGCTACGGGACTTGCGCTGGTTCGAGTCTCCATGGGGGAAGACATTTTCTCATGGTATTTCGGCCAGTATGGGACCGGTGCCCACCCAGCATCGTGAGGCAATTGGGTAGCTACAATAAGTAGCGGCTTCAGGTTGAGGAACCAGCTAGAACGGCTGGGGGAGTCGACATGCTAACCATATGTCACCCCTACACTGGCCGTTGATCATCTACCTCTGTGATTGACACATGTGGATGTGAAGGGCCAGCAGCCGGCTGGTAAAAGGGCAACCGCTGAAAAGTGGAAAGACCCTCAATCGGATCGGACATATTTATGATAAGAAGTTAGATCTTTTGGAGGCTGTAGAAATGAATAAGTTTAAAAGTAGTAAAAAACTGTTAAATTCTCAACTTGATTTGAATGAATCCCCTTTGTTAAATTAAAAAATTTAAATAAATATTGTTGTATTGTTGCTTAGATCAGTTGGAACACAATTCATAATTTGTTAACATGTCTGAAGAAGGTACAGTGTACCGAAACAGCTGTCACTGAATTATATAATAAATATGAAAATCAAATAAAACTATGTTTTATTTTTATTTAATTAATAAACTAATAATGTATCAGTGTGAAATTTTTGTTGAGTTAAGTGTTTGAAAACTGAATTTATTTAATTTTACCGTAAGATATATATATATATATATATGTTTTATTGTTTTTATAAATTATTATTACTGAATAGAGTTTGTGTTTATGTCAATGTGTTGTTGAGTAGTTGTGCTGTACTAGTGTCTCCATGTGTGTGTATTTTCTTTCTCATGTTGTTCCTGGGAGTTTCAATGGTATGAAAACTTTTATCAATTGCCACACATATAATATTATTCTGCAATATTTTAACATGTATGCAATTTATGCTTTCTCTTTTGCTCTTAAAATTATTATAATCTTATCTACTTTCAGCTTAGCAATAATTTGAGAGAAACAGCTTTCTAATTTCATATTAGTTATTTATTACATATGGGGCACTAGACTGAATTTAATACTTTCACATGAATTTTCAAAATTTTATGAAAAATAAAAAAGAAAAAAACCAAAGATATTTAAATATCTTAATGAAACTATTTCCAAAATTAAATCTTTAGAATAAAATCCTGCCAAAAAAGGTATTCCACATAATGCAAAATTAGAAATTATTAAACAAGATGATTTTATATATATTTTGGTAGGTATTAGGTAGGTGGGGCACGCCGTAGCGTAGTGGTTAAGGCACTGAGCTACAAGCCGGAGGGTCGAGGGTTCAAGTCCCGTTGGGGTCAGGATTTTTAAACTGACCCAAACCCTCTGGCGGCACTATGGCCCTGGGGTCGACTCAGCCTCTAATGGAAATGAGTACCAGACGCTTGTTCTGGGGGTAAAGGCGGCCGTCACGCAGGGCTGACAACCCGGCTGACATAAAGTGCCGATTGTCTAGAAAATGTGGGAGCCTTAACCTCCTACTACCCCAAGGGCCTCCGGGCCTGTTGTGGGATCACTTTACTTTACTTTTATTAGGTAGGTGGTATTTTTTTAGGTAGAATTTTTTTATATCACTCACCTCATATTGTTCTTCTTTTGACTATAAACTAGTTTTGGAACATAGTTTCTGTTCCACCTCAGTATCGTCATGATCGTTGTTCTGTTATATTGAAGAGCTATCCTTCGTTCCTACCATCGGCCGACTGAAAAACCTCGAAACCAGATCATTCTCCCTGGGAATTTCAAAGTTCATCAATTTCTTCTTTTTGCTCTTTCGAATGCAGATCTTTTCCCAAACAGTAAGTTCAGTAAGAATGGCTCTTGAAGATGATAGAACAATGGTCATGATGATACTGAGGATGGAACAGGAACTATGTTCCGAAACTAGTTTATAGTCAAAAGAAGAACAATATGAGGTGAGTGATATAAAAAAATTCTACCTAAATGAATATACCTCATAGTGAGAATTCCTAAAATAAGTAAGGTGGTATTTTTATTTAATGATTATCTAATAGAAGGTTATTAGTTTACAATTCAAATCTTGGGATACAAGTGCTGACAAATTTTACTTAGAGGGCTCTTAGGTTCTTTTAAATGCTGTAAATCTATGCATGGGGTTGACAGGTTTACTTCCTTTTAAAGGGAATTATTCCTGTGGTTGCCCATGGTCTGGAATTTGGGTTAAGGACTCTCTTGGCACTTCATTATCATTTATCACCTACCATATAATCGGGGTAATGTAACTCCACCTTTCATGTGCCCCAAACCTAAGAAATGAGTCACAATTCTGCCAATACCAGCGGAAAAAGCCAGAAATATCATAAAAGACAATCTGGTGGCACTGAAAAATAAATAAAATGCTTCTTTTTAAGGAAAGAAGTGCCATGGATTTTTACATCTTCAAAAATCTATCAAACCTAGAATAATAACATTCAGAATTCAATGAGAAAATTTGTTGTAACGGATGAAGAGACAGAGGATAGAGAACTATGGAGAACTTTACTTAAGGGAAATTTGTGAATGTTTATTGCAAACTGATAGTCTATAAGTCCGTACTTATTTATGTATTTTTTAAAACTCATGTTAATTATTGAGATTGGTTGGAGAAAACCCTCAATGACGAGGAAAATGAATGAGAAAAAATCTATCAATCCTAGCTGGATTTTAAACTACAAACCTCACATGCAGAAGCAAGCATGGCAACTACTAGTTCTCCAGAACTTACAAAAAGATTTCAATCCATTTCCCGTATTAAGATTACGAAAAGGACAATTGAGAGATTAAGCTGCACCAACTCTACACAGATGCTTCTACAGATAATCTTTCAAGAGTTCAAAGAATCATTTACTGTAAAAAAAGTAAATTTTACTTTTTGTTTGGTTTTGCAAAAAAAACATCAGTCCTAGTGTCCTTTAATTAATTATTAATAATAACTGAAATTACATAGAATAATAAATAAAATATATGTAAAACAAAGGACTAATTAAATATCTAGCTTTTTAAATTGAATTGGTAGCTTATATACTTGTTTCATAACTAGAGTCCGCATTTTTATGTAATAAAAGACAAGATTACAATACAGATAGTGTACATAGAAAAAAACAAAAAGGAATTTGGAAACACACACTAAAGAACATTTTAGAAATATTATAAATTGTGAAATTGAAAAATCAGCAATTGCTGCACATAGTTTGCTAGAACATCATAAAATTGAAAAAGAGGCAAAACTTTTGAAACAATTGGATAAACCGTTGTAATTGACAATTTGGGAAAAGATATTCATTCAGAAGAATAAATATCAATCTATGAACTTCGATATTCCAGTGGATAAAAATTTAATTACAAAGTTTATAATCCCAACCAAAGATGGCAGCACAAGAGGTGATGTCCTTAGAGAAATCAACAACCAGAGAATTTCATCAGTGGAAGCTATGACTGAAGAGGGACAAGATATTGTCTGAAACCACCGGTATCAAAGAAATTTGAAATTATATGAGGTGAGTCGTTAAAAATATGTTCTCCACTCACTATTACAGATAGTATATATTATTCAACTGTTTGTGTGTGAAACCAAGATAAAAGACAGTCAGGAGTCTTACTTCTCATTATACTATTCAACTGTTTGTGTGTGGAACCAAAACAAAAGAGAGTCTAACTTTTCATTATACTATGTTGCAATCTTACCTTTTACTATATAAAAATCTGGATTCTACTCATAAGTAATGTCGGTTTTTAATGTAATGTTATGTGTCTGGTGGAATTTTAAGGTGCGATTCACTGGGCATGCAGTCAATGCGAATCTTTATTGTCAACAACTGAAACGAGTTCATGAAATTTTTACGGTCATGGGTTTAAACCCAACCAGACCCCATACTACATGAACAAACATGACAAAAATTCAAGAATTGGGAGCACAGACCTGTTCTTGTGCCTTCAGATTACCATGTTTTTTGGTCTATGGCCCATTTCTTGTGCAAAATTTAAAAAAAACACCGGAGCTGTGGAAGTAGGTCTCAATGAATTCTTCACATCAAAAACCAGAGACTGGTACCGTTGCAGGATAATAAAACTTGCTGAAACATGACTTAATACTATAGAATATGGTGTCTCTACTTTGTAGAGTAGTGTAATTTCTTGTCAGAAAGAATTCCAATTAAAATTTTGTTTTAAAAAAAAGACATTACTTATGAGACAGTATCTGTGTAATATATCTATTTTCATTGCATATTAATTTATTATTTTCTTTGTAAATAGATTTTGTCCTAAAGCCATTACACCTGCTTCTTTTGCATTTAACTATGAGAGCTAGCACACTTTAATCAATTATTTATACTAAGCTTGCATGTGTACATGTAAAACCTCTATTAAAAGATCATTACAGTTTCATGGGAAAATTGATTTTAAAATGGGATGGTTGCTTTGTAGGGTAATAACAATACTGTTAAAATTTAAAAATTGTATACACTGTAAATTGACCACTTTTTTATAGTGTTCTGCCCTAGAGCAGGTCCTTCACTGCAATTATAGCATGTTCATGCTATGCTTTGCAGCTTTTATTAGGGAATTATAGGTGTGGTATTTAAAGACTTGAAATATGTGGAAGAAAAATCTAGCTATGCAAAATGAATCATAAAAGCAGGCCTCAAATATACTCTTATTAATATGCTTTCAATAATACACAAAAAGTAACTTGCAATAAAAATAAAATAAATACTTTGCATTTTATAACAAGCTGGAAATTGAAGGTTAAACAAAAACATAGTTACTGACCACAACCCCTCTATAAAATCCTCACACAACACGAAGCAGTACTTAAATAAATGCTGATGATGGATAACAGTTCAAAAGGCCTCCACAATTAAAAATTATAATTGAGGATGATTGGGTCACTCAAGTGCGTTTGAACAATTCAAATTAAATATTATTTGTTATTTGTAATATCCATCCATCCATAGTAATTCTGCCCGAAGGCAGGTCCTTCACTGCAATCATAGCATTTTCATGCTATGCTTGCAGCTTTACTAGGGAATTGTGTAGGTGTGGTAGCTTCCCGTTGCTTTCCACACCTGTGAAGGATGATAATGATGATGATAATGATAAGGGTGTTGATGATGATGATGGCCATATGATTTCGGGGACCGTTTGGGCCTTAAAGTTTTCCTGACATTTGTCTTACAGGTGAGGAAAAACCCCGATAAAAAGCTCACCCAGAAAAACTGCCCCGACCGGGGATCGAACCCGGGCCCGCTGCGTGACAAGGCAGCACGCTACCTCAAGACCACAGCGGTGGACGTAATATCCATAATAAGTAAATATTTAAAATAAATAAAAATAACTTAGAGATGTGAAATTTGTAAATATTGCCTGATTGACTACTTTAATAATTTCATGAGATTAAAATATGCTTTCCAAGTTACTTACATTTTAAGGGGGAGTTGATTATGAAGATATTCTATAAAAGGGAAACCATGAACATTAACTTTATAAAATTTTCTATTCTATGCCAGTAAGCATTATTTAAAATATAGCAAAAATTTCATTTTAAAATACAATAGGAAGTAACATTAGGAAGTTTGATGTTTTTATTATTATTTAACACTTCACACTGAAGGATAAATTATATTTAAAGAGGAACATTTTCATCTAGGCAAACATTTTTCTCTTCAAATATAATTAAGAAGTTTGTTTAATAATTAAAACATTTCATTGTTGTATCATGTGTAGGAGATAGTTTTAAATAATATAAATTTTGGAGAATAAAACGGGGCAGGGTGAGCTCTGGAGCTGGGTGAAGGCAATCGGTCTAGGGAGGAAACCCCGAATAATAAACTCACCATGAAAACTAGCTAGCAACCCACTTCAAGGTGTATCTTACACATTGCTCGCAGTCCAAAGGATCAATCCTTGGATCAAAGACGGAAATGGATGCACTCCAATACGTTTTCCTCCGAGGAGTGATTTGGGAAATAAACAGGATGGAAATCCTACAAATTACGAATAAGAAGAAGAAATTTTAGAGAGCAATTTGAGTTTCTAACACAGACATATGCCCTTAATAGACTTTGTATCTCAAATAACACCCATGTAGTTTAAAAAATGGTAATATGTTGTGTTTAATGTTTCAGGAACCACCAAACTTAAAATGTGACAGCTGTAAAATTTTTCAATTCAACATTCTGAGGCTTGTGGTTTGCTGGTATTTATTAATGTTATGTAATCACTAATTAATGTAAGTTATAATAATTGTTATATATGTCCACTTGAGCAGTTTTATATGTAACATATTTCACTATGAATTTTTATACATGCAACTACCTACGTATGAGAAACTATACATGGGATAAACAGACTGGAAGCAAACTTTATGAACAAGCTTTTAAACTTTTTCTGAGGCAAAGTAACTGAATTAGTTATAGCAATATAACTAGCAATAAAACTAATATTTAAAATGAAACCGGTTGAAAAATAATTGTGCGACTTAGGCTTTCATGGCCGGAGTTATTATGATGATTTTGTAGAAGATTTCTGGGCTGTTGGCCGTGGTCTTGAGGCTTGTGGTTCCCCAATGTTTCGCCAGAGACTGCATCCGGCATCCTCAAGTGTTGTCTTGAGACTGGCAATTTTGTCGACTACCTGCCCCATTTATACATTTATTTGCGACGTGTCCTCTGCGAGGTCCATTACTTCGTAAGAGAACACGTCGTGGATAAATGTATAAATGGGGCAGGTAGTCGACAAAATTGCCAGTCTCAAGACAACTCTTGAGGATGCCAGACAGAGTCTCTGGTGAAACGTCGGGGAACTACAAGTCTTAAAACCACGGCTAACAGCCCAGAAATCTTCTACAAGATCATCATAATTGTGATGTTAATGGGAATTGTATAAATGAAAGACTGAAACAGTATTAGCCTTAACAAAGACAATAATAATACACTATTACTCTACTGTCCAGAAACAGGTGTTCAAGTAATCATACGTACTATTCTTTTACAAGCTAGAATAATATCAAACAAAATAATAAACCATGTACATAGAGTCTCTGATTAAAAAAATTACAATAGGAAGTAATATCATGAGGTTCTTCTTCTTCTTCCTTCCAAGTATTAGACCAAGGCCTTTTATGATCAGAAAATTTTCCCTCCAGCGTTTCATAGGACAGCCCAGAGATCTTCGTCCTCTTGGTATATAATTATAAACAGCTTTGGGGATCCGATTTGTACTCATTCTTTCAAGATGGTGTTTCCAATTTAGTTTGTTACTGTCTATACTCAAGAATCTTAACATTTAGGTTAAAACAAATAGCAGTGGTAATGTTAACAGAAGAACAAAGTGGATTCAGACCAGGGCGTTCATGTATGGATAATATATTTATGATAAAAAATTTATAAACAAAAGAAGAGAATATAACAAGGAAACACACATGGCTTTTATTGATTTTGTCAAGGCATTTGATAAAGTAGACAGAGGAAAACTTTGGACAATTTTAAAAGAAAAAGGAATTCCGAAACACTTAATAACAGCTATAAAGAATTTGTACTGGAACACAAATTTTGTTATAAAAACTAGAAATGAAGTAAGTAAAAATAAAATCCATACTAATCAAGGAGTTAAACAAGGATGCAGTATTCTCTCCAGTTTTGTTTAACCTATACATCAATTCTGTAATAAAAAAAATGGAACGAAGATACAAATAAAGGAATAAAATTAGATAAAACACACTACTTGAAAACATTATTATACGCTGATGACCAGGTAATAGTAGCAAATACGGAAGACGAGCTTCAAAGGAATATTTTTAAATTACATAATATATGTGAACAATATAATCTCAAAATATCCATAGAAAAAACTAAGGTAATGGCATTCCAAGGGAAGAATCAAATAAGATCCAAAATAGTAATAGGAAACAAAATCATAAAACAGGTGAACCATCTCAATTATCTAGGATGTGACATTTAATTTAATTATGATAATGATATAACTAATAAAATAGCAAAATTCCAGGGTATATGTGGTACGATAAAATGATCACTAAATAATAAAACAACAAGAGAGACCCAATTGAAATTTTATAAAACGTTGGCAGTACCGGTACTGCTCTATGGATCAGACGCCTGGATACATAAAAAAAAACAAGATCTAAGTAGGATAACGGCGGCAGAAATGAAATTTTTGAGATCTGTTAAAGGGTGCACTAAGGAAGACAGAATCAAGAACACAGAAATAAGACAGGAACTTGAAATATTTGCAATAACTGATAAAATGGATACATATAGACAAAAATGGAAGCAACACATAGACAGAATGAATGAAGATAGATATCCAAAACAAATAACAAAATACAAACCTAAAGGCACCCGAGATGTGGGCAGACCTAGAAAGAGTTGGGCTGAAGTCGGAACAGGTCAACAGACCTAATCCATGAATGCAGATGATGATGATGATGATGATGAATTATTTAAATCCATTAACTGAAATTGAAACAAAAAAAAAACTTTGGGTGATGGAGAAATTCCGAATACATATTTGAAAACATGATAAAAAACTGCATTAAGTACAACTATTGGTACTCATGAGACAAAAATCATGTTGACCAGTGTAATTAATCCATCATTGAGATGTATGAAATGAATAATTGCATTAAGTCTATATCAGGTTTGTTGTTGTTGAGAATAAAGATTTCTATATTTAAAATTATTAAAATATAATGTGGTATTGAATTGTTGTAAATATTTATCTCTGTTAACTGCTCATAGTGGACATACTGTGCAATATCATGTAACATATTGTAAAGAACTTTGTAAGGCTAAGATTTTGATTTTGAACTTCACTTTTTGTGTCAAGAATGCAACATATTCATGCAATTGAGTTTTCATTTAATAAAAAGCTTATGAAAATAAAATATTATTATAATTTGATATAAGGGGAATAATAGAGAGTAAATTAATTTATAATCCCATCATCATGGATTATTAGAATAGTTATTTAGACAACTAGATAATTTTTGAAGGAACTATGTTTAGAATCAGTAATTGAATATATACATAGATACCAGAACTGGATGAATCATTTGCGACAAATGAGCTCGGATAGAGTTCCCAAGTCCATGCTTCATTATTGTTCCAAGAGGGAAGAGATCTCTGACCCATCCAAGGAAATGCTGGATACAAAATTCATCAATGAGATCGTAACAGGCATATAGGCCTAAGATTCGGTTGGATGAAGAAGAAGAAGATACTAAATTACTCTGAACGTAGATGAAATATTGTAGACAACACATTGCAAAATTAGGTTCAGTAACTCGCTGCTCTTAGAACACTCCCATTGATTGTGTCCTAACCTGAGCATCTCGTTACTAAACGTCTTTATATGAAACAGTGAATAAAAGTGAAGATAGGAGAAGAAATGTCAGAGGGAAGAGAAATTGGAAGGGGAGTAAGGCAAGGTTGTCCTCTATCACCTACTCTTTTCAACATCTACCTAATGAAGAACTGCTTCAGCAATACGGGAGGTGTAAACATGGGAGGAAGAAGAATAAAGTGCATAAGATTTGCTGATGATATGGCTTTGCTAGCAGAAGATGCAATGACACTGAGGAACATGCTGATGGAGCTAAATGATAAGTGCGACGATTATGGGATGAAAATAAATATAAATAAGATGAAGGCCATGATTATAGGAAAGAAACCAAGGAAGATAAACATGAGGATTAAAAATGAGGCCATTGAGCAAGTGGTGAGTTCAAATACTTGGGTTGTACTATCAGTAGTAACATGAACTGCGGTCAAGAAGTAAAGCAGAATAGCAATGGCAAAATAAGCTTTTAACAAGAAGAGAAGCATTTTCTGCAGACCTTTGGCAAAAGAATTAAGGAAGCAGCTAGTGAAGTGCTTTGTGTGGAGTGTAGCATTGTATGGTACAGAAACTTTGATATTATGATGGAATGAGGAAAAGCGACTGGAAGCTTTTGAGATGTGTATATGGAGAAGAATGGAACGTAAGAAATAAAGATGTGCTAGACAGAGTGGGTGAAAGAAGAACAATGCTGGAACTCATAAAGAAGAGGAAAAGAAATGGATCGGCCACTAGCTAAGAACAAACTGCCTGCTGACGGATGCCCTAGAAGGAATGGTCAACGGAAAGAAAGTTAGAGGCAGAAAAATACATCAGATGGTAGACAATATTAAAATAAATGGTTTGTATGCAGATACAAAAAGGAAAGCTGAGTTAAGGAAAGAGTGGAGAATACTGACTTTGCAGTGAAAGTAGAACACTATGAATGAAAGTTATAAAAGTAGAGGTTTAGTAATGAGATGCTCAAGTTAGGACACAATCAAAGGGAGTGTTCTAAGGGCAGTGAGTTACTGAACCTAATTTTGCAATGTGTGTCTACAATATTTCATCTATGTTCAGAGTATTTTAGTATCTTCTTCTTCTTCATCCATCCAAATCTTAGGCCTATAGGCCTGTCACGATCTCACTGATGAATTTTGTATCCAGTGTTTCCTTGGACGGCCCAGAGAGGAACAATAATGAAGCATGGACTTGGGAACTCTATCTTAACTCATTTGTCGCAAATGATTCATCCAATTGTTCTGGTATCTATGTATGTATTTAATGACTGGTTCTAAATGTAGTTCTTTCAAGATATTTTTGGTTGATGTGACTAATTTTTATAGCCTACTTACCAATATTGTTGTTACTGGAAGTAAGTCAATGTTCCCACATCTAACCTGGGTGCTATGCAAACACAAGAAATCGCAATGCTGATATGGACTTAAAAAGCACACGTTCGGTAAGAAATATTAAACATTTCTTGAATGTTTTGTAAACTAACTCATACCTTTCTTTAGACTTTACCGGAATTAATGTAGAACATCCCACTCTCCAGGCTTCTTCAATCTCTCTATCATCTACCATGAATCCTTCCATAATGCAATTATCAAACAGATTCTAATCACGGTACTACATATAAAAATATCTCCACAGCCAACAATCCTTGCTTATAACAAAACAAATGAAAAGCTACATAGCAACGATCACAAAATGTTTCTTTCTCATAGAAGTCATTTACATCCAACCAATATTTTAATTCATCTATTACTATATTTAATAAAAATTAGTCACATCGACCAAAAAATAGTATGCAATACACATAAGGTAAGCACGTAACAGATCTCAAAAATTGAAAAAACTCAGCGCAAGCACCTTGTTTTTTTCAAACTTTTTCTCTATCAGTAACAAGTGCTTACCTCACTTGTATCGCAACATACTATATCATTAAGTTATGTAGATAGGAAATAACACTATGAGGTTTTTTAATATTGTTTATTTTTAATATTTCACTCACCTCATACTTCATAATTCATAGCAGACCCTGGGTTTCTTCACATCTTTTGTGACATTCTCAATGCTGCGTCACGTTCACAACTGACATCCAACGGCCTTCTATCCTGCAGACTGACCTTCGTGCCATCTGGTGGCCAACCGAAGAATTTCCAAATCAGTCCTCTTTCTTTATAACCGGGTATTTCAAAATTCATAGTTGTATTTTCATTCCTGCATATGTAAAAAAAAAAAATTTACATATGCAAGAATGAAAATACAACTATGAATTTTGAAATACCCGGTTATAAAGAAAGAGGACTGATTTGGAAATTCTTCGGTCGGCCACCAGATGGCGCGGAGGTCAGTCTGCAGGATAGAAGGCCGTTGGACATCAGTTGTGAACGTGACGCAGCATTGAGAATATCACAAAAGATGTGAAGAAACCCAGGGTCTGCTATGAATTATGAAGTATGAGGTGAGTGAAATATTAAAAATAAACAATACTATATCATTTTGTTTGTGATCCCATTTCGTATATCTTTCTTCTTCTTCCTTCCAAGTATTAGGCCAAGGCCTGTTACGATCCTATAGAAAATTTTCCCTCATATTTTAAATATTTTGTTTTACATTATTCTTTGATAACAGTAAAATACATTTTTTTAATATCTTACTGTGGATCTTTCAACTGTTGAGTTTTTTTTTATTTGCACATTATATTTTTGTGATAATTAAGAGATAAGAAAAGAAGTAAAAACAAAATCATAGTCTACACTGATGTTGTCAACCAATAAAGATCATGATTATCATTTCTGTGTACATTATAATGTAAATGCAGGTCTGCACAATTTTATTATCTGTGAGCCACATTGATTCTGACCTTGAATTAGTGTATAAATGCAGAGATATAAATTTATTTCAATTTTTATTATACTTGGATTTCTGATTATATTTGGCTCCCACCATGTAATTATGCAGAAAGTTACCGATTTTGAACTAATTAATTTTAATGAATGATTTCAAGAACTTCATTCTATGAAATGTGGTTCTTCTTCTTCTTCACTTCATGGGCTAGGCAAATTGCCTATTCCGCCGCACAGTTGTTCTGTCCATCTTTTCACTGACCTTCCTACATTCCTTGAACCTCTCGGCTTGTAGTTGAATGCTGCTTTTGATAATCTTGTTACATTCATTCTTTCTACATGTCTAAACCATTTTTCTCTCTATTCTTTGATTTTATCATTTAATGGATATATATATTTAATTCTGTTTTTATATCATTATTTTTATCCGATCCATTCTTCTGCAGCATTTTGTTTTTCTAAGGAAGTTCATTTCTACTTTTAATTTCATTTTGACGCTTTATATTCTACTTTGTAATTTTTTTTGGTCATTACCCAAGTTTCACTCCCATAAAGTAATGCAGGAACTGCCAATGTTTTATAAAACTTCAATCTAGTATCTCTTCTTGTTTTGTTCTTTAATGTTCTATGTATAGTTCCACATATCATTTGAAATCTTGACAATTTCATATTTACATCTCTTTCAGTTTTTGTGTTTATAGTAAAATTACAACCCAAATAATTAAAATTTGTTAATTGTTCCAGAGGTTTGTTGTCTATTATGATTTTTGTTCTTATATGTTCACTTCCCCAAAATACCATTATTTTCGTTTTTTCTTTTGATATTTTACAATTATATTCTTTGGCACAACTGATTTAATTGATGTAGAGAGTACTGCAAATTATTTTCATTTTCTCGAATAATAACCACACATCAGCATACATTAAAACGTTAATATTTTAAAATGGCCCATTCTTATACCTACATTAACATTACTTTTCCAATTTTGGATGATGTCATTAATATATAAATTAAAAAGGGTAGGTGATAAACTACACCCTAGTCTTACACCTCTATTTATTAAAATTGGTTTGGTCTTTGATGTGCCTATATTTATTATAATTTGAGATTTTACATAAAAACTTTTAATCACATAAATTAATTTTGCGGGGTAGCCATATATTTCTATAATTTATCTCTATCCACATGATCGAACGCCTTCTCAAAATCAATAAAAGCAACATGTTTAATAGTGAGTGGAGAACATATTTTAATCGACTCACCTCATACATTTTCAAACTTCTTTGATACCGACGGTTTCAGACAATATCATGTCTGAAACCGTATCAAAGAAGTTTGAAAAATGTATGAGGTGAGTCGATTAAAATGTGTTCTCCATTCACTATTAATGATATAACCTCATAATATTTAATTTTAGGAAGTTATATTTTGAGGTTATTTTAATTATATTATTTTTGGTCTGGACATCTTACCTCAATATTAATGTTGATTTGTTCTTGAACATGTTTCAAAACAATTCTGTTTTATCTTCAGCTTTCCCAGAGTCTGGGAAAGCTGAAGATAAAACAGAATTGTTTTGAAACATGTTCAAGGAACAAATCAACATTAATATTGAGGTAAGATGTCCAGACCAAAAATAATATAACCTCATAATGTTTACTTCCCGATATTAATTTAAATAAAAGCAACATGTGTCTGTAGTTTCAGTAACTATTTACATATAATTAGAGATGAGAGGTTTCCAATGATGCGAGATTGACTACGCTTCAACCAAACAGTAGAGGTCATTCTGAACAGCGGTCACGTGTAAACAAGACCAGGATTCACACTTACAGAAAAAATATATTTCGATGGAATATAAAAGTTGTGCACTGAATGTTTGGAACATTTGGAGAGATAACCAAAGCAAAGTGGTTATTCTAAACTGTTGCTATAACCAGATGATACAGAAAATTATTTAAAATATCATATTTCTTAAAATGAGCATCAATCTCTGCTGTGTACTATTAAAAAACAAATTTATTTACTTTGTGGTAGCTGAATTGCCTAATTTCATATTCCTTTTATGATGAAATAATTTCAATCAGGCAGACAAGCCAAAATAAATAGGAATGCAGGCAGCATGCATACCTCGGGTCGTATGTTGTGCAGACCTGTGAGAAATGTCCAAGATATTCTGTCATTTACTGTGTCTTGAAATGTGTGTCTTTTTTAAAAATCATGAACAGATATAACAAAAATCTTTGTGTCAAGATTTACACGCTTTTGGCTTCAGTGTTTTACAAACCTTCTGTGTGTTGGAAAATAAGGTTAAAACCATAGGCACCAACTTTTGAAAATCTTGGTGCATGCTCATCAGATTTTAGGCTCAAATATCACAGGTAGAAAATATTTTAAAATGCCTAAATGTATCCAACATAATGAACTATCAAGTAATGATACTGCCTAAAATTAAGGAATTGTTGTAAGTGTTCACTTTTATTTGAATTATTGGCAGCAATGGTGAAGCTAAGAGTCTCAGGTTATCCAAATTAAAATTGTATGTTGATGTAATGTAAATAACAGGGAAATAATGCCTTAAAGTAAAAATAATCAGTTGTTTGTACACTCTATGGTAACTCATTCATTGACACCAAGTGCAAGTCTAGGATATGTGAGTCTCACATGAAATACTATGGAGGTGTGGTTTAGTTTGGATTGCTAAGCTACAGCCCCCACTCTAATTTCTCAGTAAATTATAATTAGCTTTGCCACTGATTATCAGGTAGAACAATTAAACGATGGGCTCAACTGCACTTCTACTAGCGCTATCTCTTCTTCTGTATTTACTGACATTATTTAATATTTTAAATTTTTTCAAACAATTTTTATAACATTATTAGACAATTCCCGGTTTAGGCGAAAATTTTTCTCTTCAAATATAATTCTGAAGTATTTATTTAAATATGCAAATCACTATATTATGACACTGTTAGACAAAATTGTGATGCTAACTGCTATTTTCTCCACAGAGTATATTACTTAGTTTATGATTTTTCTATCTCTGTTTTGTGTTATCACTGGTTGGATCAGCATTAGGGAGTGATAAGTAAGTGTACACCCATTTTTAATAAACGTTTGGTAATTTTAATATTATTAGTATATTTTTTTAACATCGATTTGGGGATTTATTACAAACATTGGTCATTTAAATTTCATAGCGACCGACAGTAATCGAGGATGATAATCGATATGTGGTTCGACTGTGGGTTATCGCTGGCTCTATAAACTCTGGCGCATGCGCACTGTTGTTCTATAGGACTTTGAAAATATTTGACCGATAGTAATTGAGGATGATAATCAATATGTGGTTCGACTGTGGGTTATCGCTGGCTCTATAAACTCTGGCGCATGCACACTGTTCTTCTATAGGACTTTGAAAATATTTGACCGATAGTAATTGAGGATGATAATCAATATGTGGTTTGACTGTGGGTTATCGCTGGCTCTATAAACTCTGGCGCATGCGCACTGTTGTTCTATAGGACTTTGAAAATATTTGACCGATAGTAATTGAGGATGATAATCAATATGTGGTTCGACTGTGGGTTATCGCTGGCTCTATAAACTCTGGCGCATGCACACTGTTGTTCTATAGGACTTTGAAAATATTTAACGCTAGTTTAAGTGCAGTTTTTCAAAACGATGTATTGTTGCAGTATTTACATTTCATTGGTACATCTTTCCCAAAATAAAATGCAACATATAAGAACTTACTATGAATGTTAAAAAAAGAAATAAATATCATTTCCCTAATGTGTAATACCAGGGTAATGAAATAATAAATGAGCAGGTATACTGAGTATGTCCTCTTTTTTTCTCCAAGGTATGCCATAGCAAACAAGCATATCCATGGTTGGTGCCTATGGTCATAACAGTTACATTTTGAAATTGAATTTATCATGTAACAAAACTCATAAATTATATGGATGTTAATGTATTTTATAAACTTTATCTGCATTTACAAGCTACAAAATTATACAGAGTATTTCAAAAGTCCATTTACAACATTTGAAAATTTTAACTGGAAAGGTTTCTAGATGAAATTAAAGTCAATCTGAGATTTGGCCAGAAACTTATCATAGACCTTGATTGTCTGAGTAAATACCTTGATAGAACTGAATTGTAACTTTCCCACAACACTTGTTATGCTCTAAGTATGAAGAAATGAACATTGTTCTTCTATGTGAGAATCTCAAGAGTCATCAAGATCTGGTCTGAAAATATTGGACAGCAAGAGGAAGAATAATTGAAGGCATGAGAATGAAAAGTCCTGCGTCGTAGACGAGTGATTAAGACAAGAAGCCTTGGTGCAGAGCTACAGGACTTATGCTGGTTCGAGTCCCCGTGGGGGAAGAAATTTTCTCATGGAATTTTGGTCTGTATGGTACTGATTCCCATCCAGCATTGTGAGGCATTTGGGTAGCTACTATAAGTAGAGACTCCAGGTTGATAAGATCAGCTATAACGGCTGGGGGATCCGACATGCTGACCACATGTCACCCCTACACTGGCTTGATGATCATCTACCTCGGATTAACACATGAGGATGTGAGGCAAGCAGCCGGCTGGTAGGCCAAGGGCATTCTAGACCTGTCACACTTGGGTTTTTTTTTTGAGTTATGAAAATGAATATACATTACTTTTCTGAAAATCAAAGAAAATTATTGAATCACAAGTCACAAGCAAATAGAGGATGCTTTAAAGCTGTTGAACATTCAGAGTAGAACTATAAAATTTACCATGGAAACTGAAAATGAAAGACAAATCCCATTTTTAGATCTCACTTTAAAAAGAAACAAGGAAAACAAGATAGAATTTGGAATTTATAGAAAGAATACACATAATGACAACTATATTAAAGCTTCAGGATTCAACCATTTTGCTCACAAAGAGGCAGCATTCAATAGTTTGACACACAGATTGGTAAATACATCTATGAGCAAAGAAAACTATGAAAAAGAAAAAGAAGACATAATTAATGTTGCAATAGATAACGGTTATGAAGAAAATATGGTACACAAGAAAATAAATAAATTTAAAAGACAAAAATTAATTAATGAAAGCACACTTATAAAAGAAACAGAAAAAATAAAATTCAAGAAATTCACTACATTGAAACATCATAAATTAAAAAAAAATTAAAAAAAGTTTAATATAAGATTAGCACCAAAGAATGAATACAGCCTTAATAGGATAATTAAAACCAATAAAATGAAATAATTGAAAATGAAAACACACAGGAATTTATCAGATCAAATGCAGGGATTGTGACAAAATTTATATTGGAAAAGCGAAAAGAAATTTGAAAACAAGGGTGAAAGAACATCTTAGAAATATCAAAAATGGAGAAGTGGAAAAGTCAGCAGTAGCTGCTCATGCTTGGTCTGAAAAATATTTAATTGAATCAAAAGCCAGTCTAATTAAACAAAAGGAACTCACCGTTTGGGAAAAGATCCACATTCAGAAAAACAAAGGAAAACTTATGAACTTTGAAATTCCTGCAAATTTTGACCTGATCCAGAGGTTCATCAGTCCACCAACAGAGGGAAGAAGAAGAGTTTCTTCCGATCAACATAACATCAGTCGCCAAAGAAGTACTGAAGATGAGACCGTTATGGTCTCGAAATCACGATCTACTTAGAAGATTTATATGAGGAGAGGTAAGAAACATTTAATTTCACCAACACATTGTACTATTTGGTAGGTTAATGTTAATAGGACTAATTTATGTTTAACCTTCAAGAACTTTGCTTATTTCACAAAATGTGGAGTAAAACCTTCCTTTTCCAGGACTGTAATATGCAGGAATATGGAATCTTTCTTAAAATATGAACATTTTGCCAAAATATTATGAAATATGAGAACTCTTTAAGTTCCAATTGATTCTACAAAACAATAAATGCTCTCTGAATAATAGTTTAAAACATGAAAATTCTAAATTCCACGTTCAAGTCATTTATGTTAAATATGGACATGAAATGGTTAACGAGTGTTGTACAGAGGCCTCTTTTCAGGCTTGGAAGTTCTTTTACATGTTATAAATCTACAGAAGGGACAGCTTTAATTCCATTTCTAAGAAACCTACAAGAATTTATTTTTATGTCATGAAAAATCAATGACCTCAGTCAGGTTTGAACCCATGAACCTCAGAACAAGAGGTGAGCATGATAATCAGTAGTCAACCAAGACAGGCATCATCTCTAGTGATTGAATGTTGAATATAGAAGGTTTTTGGCACATAAAAATATGTTTATCTTGATCTCCTTTATCATGTTGTAAATGGACTTCTAAAACATGCTATATGACTTCAAACTAGAGCCAAGAAAGTGATAAATTGTTAGAAAAATATGTGTACCAGATGTTTTAATTCAATATCTGTGTATTTTGAAGCCAAGTTAACAATCAAATGCTCATTGCAATAACATACAAAACTCACATGAGTTGCATTATCCACTGCCAAAATAAAATAACTTCAAGGTATTATTCAGATCTTATTCAGATCATAAAAGTAACTTGTAAAATGTAGAACCTAATATATTAAAAATTTTATTGTTACAGCAAAATTCAAGATTTTATAATTTTTTAAAAATTTCTATCATCATCATCTGATTTTCCATCCTTATAGGAGAACCAGAGGGAACAAGCAGAGTAGGTAGGCCAAGAATGAAGTGGGAGAATAGTTTTTTGTATTGTAAGCCTATGTTTTCCCTTTACAGAGATTTAGGCGCTCTCCCCCTACAAGGAAGAATTTTAACCATATTAATTTAGTTACACTTGTTTTCGTATAGATGTCATTTTGAGTGGTACGTGGTCAGCGTTCTGCCTCATACTGACATCTAGGAAACCAAGGTAGTACTAGGACGGGAAAATTCGGTAAATTTTGCTTAGAGGCCTTTTCATTCAGGCTTAAGGATTTTTTACGAGCCTGGAAATCTTCAGACTCGGGACCCACGGCTTAAAGTCCCTCCCGGAGGACTTGCTCCTTGGATTTTTCCGTCCTAAAAAATCCATCGACCCCGGCCGGGTTTGAACCCGCGACCCTTGGGATCAGAGGCAAGGAGCATAACCACTAGTCCACCGCGGCCGACCATAATTTGAGGGATATTATACAGGGAATGATTGGAGAATGTTAGCTCAGATGAGGGATATATGAAGTCAGCCATGGTGGACTAGTGGTTATGCTCTTTGCCTCTAGTTCCAAGGGTCATGGGTTCAAACCCAGCCAGGATCAATGGATTTTTTAGAACAGAAAAATCCAAGGAGCCATCCTGTGGAAGGGACTTTAAGCCATGGGATCCGAGTCTGAAGATTTTCAGGTTGTAAAAGATCCTTAAGACTGAGTAAAGAGCCCTCTAAGGAAAAGTTACCGATATCAAAATCCTAGTAATATCTTAGTTGCCTGTTAGATGTTTCATTCGGTCGGTATGTTGACTGCATGTCATCCATGACATCTACGAGCAAATAAGGTAACTAAAATTATATTTGAAGAGAAAAATTTTCGCCTAGACCGAGACTTGAACCCGGGATCTTTGGCTTGCCGGGTCAAATGCTCTACCAACTGAGCTACCGAGGCGAGTTGCGATCTAGACGCAAAATTTTCTCTTATATACATTGTAATTCCCTCTCGCCAAATGCTTTTGAAACCATTGCTTCTATCTTTGCAAATGGTGGCTTCTTAGTTAAGAAGACATTTATTGGGAATTTAACATTACTTTATAAAGCTAGTAAGGCTTCTAATGATGTTTTTATTATTGATTTAACATTTCTCACTGAAAGATAAATTATATTTGAAGAGGTCAGTTGGTAGAGCATTTGGCCCGGCAAGCCAAAGGTCCCGGGTTCGAGTCTCGGTCAAGGCGAAAATTTTTCTCTTCAAATATAATTTATCTTTCAGTGAGAAATGTTAAATTAATAATAAAAACATCAAGGTAACTAAAAATTAACTTGGTCTAATAACTCCTTACAAAGGAGAGGCTATGACTCAACAATGGGCTGTGCCATTATAGATAGAAATAGATATGGCTATGAGCCTCTGGGTTCAATAGTACCAATGAGTTATTTCATTTCACTTGATATGAAATGCATATAAATTGCATAATATTGAGAATTGAGACCTTTAATGCAATTTAAAAATATACCGACTAATTCATTGGCACTATCAAACCTGTAGGTTCATGATCATGCAGACATAAGCTCTCCAAACATGCCTATCCTGAGCTAATGTTTTCCAATCATTCCCTGTATAATCTACTTCCCTCAAATCATAGGTAATGTTATTCTCCCACCTCATTCTTGGTCTACCAATTGGGTGTTTTCCCTCTGGTTTTCCTACTAGATGTTACAAAATCTGAACAAAATTTATCTTAAACAGTATAAAAAAACTCATGGTGCGACAGATCTAGAAGGCTCTTAGCCTACCATCCAGCTGCTGTCCTCACATCCACATGTGTTAATCACAGTGGTAGACGATCATGAAGCCAGTGTAGGGGGGTTACATGTGGTCAGCATGTCGAGTCCCCCAGCCGTTATAGCTGGTCTTCTCAACCTGGAGCTGCTACTTATTATAGCTATCCAAATGCCACACCGGTCCCATATTGGCCAAAATACCATGAGAAAATTTCTTCCCCCATGGAGACTTGAACCAGCGCAAGTCCCGGAGCTCTGCACCAAGGCTTCCTGCTTTAACCACTTGGCTATGGTGTGGGGTTAAACAGTATACGGATTCTTATATTTTCCTCTACGTTTTCAAGATCATCATCATCATCATCATCATTGCTCATAAATGACATCCCTAGAAAGGCTGTTAAAATCTACAAAAGTTTTCAATCTACCTCCTCACAAGACACTTGTGTGATATACTGCCTTTAGATTTAAAAGTCAAAACTTTTGCAGATTGTTAGTGCTTTTTCTGTAGACTTGAAAGCAATTTAGTTTCCCCTCCAATTAGTTGTAGGCAAGGAGGAGGCATACCAGGGGTGATAAGGGTGGATAAGCTAGTAATATAATGTAAGATTAAAACTATAAAATAGTTACCTTGTAGGTCCGTCTGCTCAACTTAAGTTCTTTTATACTTTGTAGGCCTTTTGGGACTAGTCCCATCATCAGCAGAATGCATTAAGTCTGTACTTGTTGACCCTTGCTGAAGCACTGACTTGGTTGTGAGTATTTTGTCCGTCGCCATGGCGTAGTCGGTAGAGTCCCTACCTTCCACTTTGGCAACCCGGGTTCGATTCCCAGCAGGTTAACGGATTTTAAATCTCCACCTTGGGTCTGGGTGTGTGTTCTTTCTGTGTGTCTATTAGTGAGTATAAGATAATGTTAACAAAAATCATAAAAAAGCGATAAGGGAAAAAAACCTGATTCTTAATGAGAACACACCCAGTCCACACAATCCTCTATACAAAATACTCACGACCAAGTCAGTGCTTCAACAAGAGTCAACAAGTATGCAACTATTGCATTCTGCTGATGATGGGACTAGTTCCGAAAGGCCTACAGAGTTTTAAAAGAACTAAGTTGAGGAGACGGACCTATAAGGTAACTATTTTATAGTTTTAATCTTATTGTGAATTAATACCTCAATGGAAACTTACCATGACTTTTACTGGATAAGCTAGTTAGAATGGCCAAATATTTGTTATTTAAGATTCATTTTCTTAGGCTTATCTAGAATTAGATTAGTTTTTTTAAGTATTTATTTTATTATGTGATGATTGGGAAGTAGAACTAAAAAGTCCTTTCAAGACTGGAAGATGATTATGATGAACAGTCTTTCTAGGAATATTCATTTTAAGTCTCAATTTTTTTTTAAATTTCTAACTATTTTCTTTCCTCAATCTAATCTAAGTGACATAGTATCAGCACCATTAAATATCACATATATGATTGCCTGTATTGTTTTGAATATTTTAATCTTTAAATTTTACTAGAAGAAGAAAGGAGTCGCTTGGAGTGAATAAGACTTGAATTTTCTGTTTTGAGTAGTATTTTACTTTTAGTGTGCTAATGCAAGGGACATTTTTAAGAATATTCCAATTTAAGCATCTGATACACGTATGAGTTTTCACTGGCTGCAATAAATTAATGAAACAAAGACAATAATAAAACCATAATCATAAATAAATCTATGACAATAAAAAAATATTTTGGATGATGGCAAAAGTTAAATATCTCATATTTCTAGACTTTTTTAAGAGGGAGAGAGAGGAGTAGAGGAAACTAGGCATAGCAATGAGCTTCATCGAACTGATATTTAGAAAGAAACAACATGGGAACTGAAGAGTTCCAAAAAAAATATGTAACAATCAATTTCTGCAAAGATAATTTGCTTGGTTGGTTGGTATTTAGTGTCGAGCACTTGAAAATTAAATCATTTGCTCTCTTGCACTTCAATATTTAGCATTGACTATTTAACTCATGCCCCAAATGGCAGTCAATGACCAATCACATCCCAATGAATTTTGATTTACAACCTATCACAGTCGTTTTTCACCTCGATTTTATCACTTTCAATTTATTGCTTTCATCCTATGAAGTGGCTCCCAGATTGCATATATAGTGCACGAATGTAACCCAGATTCTGCTTGCAAGATATAATAGAAAAACATTCATAGTAATTTATTCACGTAGACTTTCACGGCCGGAGTTGCTATGATGATCTTGAAGAAGATTTTCGGGCTGTAGGCCGTGGTCGTGAGGCTTGTAGTTCCCCGACGTTTTGCCAGAGACTGCGTCTGGCATCCTCAAGACAGCCGTGGTTGTGAGGCTTGTAGTTCCCCGACGTTTCGCCAGAGACTGCGTCTGGCATCCTCAAGACAATCCTTGAGGATGCCAGATGCAGTCTCTGGCGAAATGTCGGGGAACTACAAGCCTCACGACCACGGCCTACAGCCCGAAAATCTTCTTCAAGATCATTCATAGTAATTGATTATACCACAAAAAAAAAAGAAACCACTGTTTGCACTTTCTTAAACGTATTATTTCCCAGGAATTAATGTTGCAGAAAAATATAATTGACATATTTACATCATAGGACATCAGAAATTAATTAAAACCAGTAATGATGTGTTTCATTTTTTCTCTACTAAGGTGCTTGGGAAAAAAATTCAATTTAAAACTTTTAATTTTTTAATTATTAATTGATTTTCAAAATAAAAAAAAAAGAAATATTTTAAGTAAAATTTTAACATACTTAAATCATTAACCAATTCTTACAATATTGCATTCTATCTGACAATAAATATGATCTGGTTGCAGTGACGAACAAATGAAACATAATGTTTCTCATTTGTTTTCAAACATCGCCGTTTACATTAAATATATAAATATTTTACAATAACTATATTTAAATAATGATTTGTGAGTAAACAGCTTAATTTTATTCGTTAAATAATCCTAACAAATGCCACTCTTGATTTCCAAATTCTCTACATAAATTCACTCCTTACTTTGTGAGCCATGAATTTATCGGTAATTTGGAAATCACTCGTAGCATTACTTATGATAAATTGGCAAAATGCTGAATTGTTGTTTCTTCCATTTCCTATACCAATTACCTCTTTCAACTTTTCTATCTAGTCTTCCTTGGCTAACCTCTTGTTTTCTTCGATCCTGATAGTATTAGAGTATTCGAGGCCTATGGGTACACTTCTCTTCCTTTCCTATACTTATATTTTCTCTATGGGTGATGTAACCGCCGCTGTAATACATACCAAACTTAATAACAAAACCTTAAAATCACTTTTGCAGAAATTGATGGTTATGCACATTTTTGAGGAAGTTCTTCAATTGCAATAGATCAGTTTGTCCAGTAGTAACATATGTTAGAGCAAGAATGAAAAGTGCATGTGGTCTATAATTAGGGACCATGGCATTTAATGGGATAATACTATTTGTTACTTTGAGCCCTAAGGATGCCATATGATGCCTTGCTAGTATGGTTGTAAATGCCTGTGAACATGATATGACATCCTAAATTTAAAACTTTCCACAAAACTCAGGATCAATTCATGTTTAGATTGATTCTTTGACTTTATCAGTACAGGTAATAGATGGAACACATGGTAGGGAAAAATGTTTATCAGATTTTAACGAAAGAGTGGCATATATGCTTCAACTGTATATTTAATGACAATTACAAACTTTATTTTTATTGCACCCTGCAATAAATTATAGTTTATTTTAAGTTTATCAGAAAAATTAATAGGTATTTAATTATATTCGAACAGAAAATATTATGTCTAAATTGGGATTTGAATCCGAGAACTCTGGTTTTATACACCAGTGCTGTACCATTAGCTATTAAGGCATGTCAATTTGCATGCAATTTTTTTTCTCTTATACAATCCTCAAGTACCAAAGGCAATGAACCTTCATTCCACATGCCATCTGGCAGCTTTTTTTTTCAAGAAGACTTTAATGGGAATTAACTCTACTTTACAGAAAGAAAATCTATTTTTAATGTTTTTATTGTGCTCTTTAATATTATTATTTTTAAACTACATAATATATGTGAACAATATAATCTCAAAATATCCATAGAAAAAAACAAGGTAATGGTATTCCAAGGGAAAAATCAAATCAGATCGAAAATAGTAATAGGAAACAAAAACATAGAACAGGTGAACCATCTCAATTACCTAGGATGTGACATTTCATTTAATTATGATAATGATATAAATAATAAAATAGCAAAATTCCAGGGAATATGTGGTACGATAAAACGATCACTAAATAACAAAACAACAAGAGAGAAATTTTATAAAATGTTGGCAGTACCGGTACTGCTCTATGGATCAGAAGCCTGGATACATAAAAAACAAGATTTAAGTAGGATAACGGCGGCAGAAATGAAATTTTTGAGATCTGTTAAAGGGTGCACTACAGAATCAAGAACACAGAAATAAGACAGGAACTTGAAATATTTGCAATAACTGATAAAATAGATACATATAGACAAAAATGGAAGCAACACATAGACAGAATGAATGAAGATAGATATCCAAAACAAATAACAAAATACAAACCTAAAGGCACCCGAGATGTGGGCAGACCTAGAAAGAGATGGGCTGAAGTCGGAACGGGTCAACAGACCTAATCCATGAATGCAGATGATGATTATTTCTAATTTGAAATTAACATTTATCTCTATATAAAATATGTCTTACATCTAATTTAAGTGAAACGCACAATGAAAATAAATTATCATTCATCTATAAAATTAAAAAAAAATTAAATTCTTCTTCTTCTTATTCATAATTTTAGGATTTTCATCCTGTTTATTTTCAAAATCACTCCTCGGAGGAAGACGTATTGGATGTGCATCCAATGTCTATCCATCTCTTGGCTGATCTTCCTCTTGTTCTTCTCCCATCCATTGATCTTCATTAGCTCTTTTTGCAAGTTGGTTGTCTTCCATTCTTTCTATATGACCCTTTCAATATTTTCATCTGTCTATAATAAATTTGGTTATGTCTTGAATATGACATTTGTCCCTAATTTCTGCGTTGTGTATCTTATCAAATAATGTTGTCCCCTGAATAGTTCTTAAGATCTTCATTTCACATGTGCGTATCATTTCATAGTTAAATATGGGAAATAACATTATGAGGTTCTTAAGTCGTAAATTAATGAGTCATTTTTTAACATCTTACCTCATATTTTATGTTTCTTCAAACACGGGAACTAGTTTTCGAGAGAAGGATCTCTCTCATTTTCAACCGACATTATGACTATCGGATTTTCGTTGGAATCGTTGGAATCTCCATCAATAACATTGCCATCTGGTGTTGATTTGATGAACTTTGAGATGAGGTCACGTTCATCAGGAATCATGAAATTCATGGATCAGAAGAACAAATTTAGATCCATAAATTTCGATATTCCTGATGAACGTGACCTCATCTCAAAGTTCATCAAATCAACACCAGATGGCAACGTTATTGATGGAGATTCCAACGATTCCAACGAAAATCCGGTAATCATAATGTCGGTTGAAAATGAGAGAGATCCTTCTCTTGAAAACTAGTTCCCGTGTTTGAAGAAACATAAAATATGAGGTAAGATGTTAAAAAATGACTCATTAATTTGCGTATCATTTGTTTAGTTTTTGTTGTATCAGTCCTACTTTCTGCTCCATATATGATAACTGGTCGAACTATTATTTTGTATATGCGGATTTTGCTTTCTAGCTACCCACTTCAAGGTGTATCTTATACATTGCTCGCAGTCCCAAGGATCAAGCCTCGGATCAAAAATTAAATAGGTAGTTGCTAAATTGAGACATATGAAGGGTACAAGGATAAAACTACATCCATCCATAGTAATTCTGCCCGAGGGCAGGTCTTTCACTGCAATCATAGGCATCTTCGTGCTATGCTTGCAGCTTTACTAGGGAATTGTAGGTGTGGTAGCTTCCGGTTGCTTTCCACACCGGTGAAAGATGATGATGATGATAATGATAAGGATGACTGATGGTGATGATGGCCATATGATTTCGGGGACCGTTTGGGCCTTAAAATTATCCTGACATTTGTCTTACAGGTGAGGAAAAACCCCGATAAAAACGTCACCCAGAAAAACTGCCCCGACCGAGGATCGAACCCGGGCCCGCTGCGTGACAAGGCAGCACGCTACCTCGAGACCACAGCGGTAAGTCATCTTTTTGTTGAAATGGAATTTGAGATATCGTTACATTCTCCATGAAAAGGACTATCTTTTAGAAGAGTGAAAAAGTAAAAGAAACAATTTAGTCAAAGTTTGGCGTACTGGTAGAGAGGTATAATCGTATAATTAAAAGTGCTTTTTTCATTTTCAATAAAAAGTGTCTTACCAGTATCTGGTTTTTTCATGTACCCTTCATATGATTACAAAAAAGTTTAGGTTAGTGTACACTTCAGTAAATATTCATCATCATCATCATCATCATCATCATCATCATCATCATCATCATCATCATATCAACATCAAGGAATTAAGCCTGTTGGCTCGTTCCAGTTTCATGAAAGCTAGAATTGTTAAAATTGTTCAGACCATCTTCTGTGTGGGCGTCCAACATTTTTCCTTCCGTGTGGTTTATAATTTAGCAATAACTTTGGAAATCTTTCTTCTGGCATTCTATCAATATGTTCTTTCCACTCGTTCCTATATTTAATTATTCGGCCTGTAAGTTTGAAAATATTTAGTTCCTTTCTTATATCTGAATTGCTTTTCTTATCCAGCAGAGTATATCCTGCTATATTTCTTAAAAATCTCATCTCACCTGCTTTCAATCGCTGTTCTTGTTTTTTAGTGATCGTCCAACATTCTGATCCATACATCAATACAGGAACAGCCATTACTCCTTCTGTGCGGTTTATAATTTAGCAATAATTTTGAAAATCTTCCATCTGGCATTCAATCAATATTTTCTTCCCAGTCGTTCTTATATTTAATTATTCAGTCTGCAAGTTTGAAAATATTTAGTTCCTTTTTTATATCTTTTCGTATCCAGCAGAGTATATCCTGCTATATTTCTTAAAAATCTCATCTCAGCTGCTTCCAATCTTTGTTCTTGTTTTTTAGTGATCATCCAACATTCTGATCCATACATCAATACAGGAACAGCCATTACTTTATAAAATTTAATTTTTGTTTCTTTTCTTGTGTTTTTAAGGGTTCTTTTAATAGTGCCACACATTAGATTAAATTTATTTATTTTGTCATCAATATCTTCAGTTTTAACGTATGATAAATTGAAGCCTAGATATTTAAAACTGTTCACTTGCTCCAAAATTTTATTATCAATTACTATTTTTGCTCAGTAAATAATATGCATGTAATTTATTTTCCTTTTATGTTAGGAAGGGAGAAGTTCTCTATGTTTATAATAAACATTTGGGAATTTATTGCCCAAGTTGGCCATATCGATTTTACAGTTACATGGTTCCATCTAGCAACAAATCTATAAGCTTTTTGTAGAACTTCATAGATATGTGGTTCCACCTAGTGTCAACTCTATAAACGTATGGGCATGTGTACTGTTATTCTGTAGGTCTTATACAATTTATGGTGGAAATCAAATTATAGTTTTTCCAAAATCTTAAATTGACAAGGATACAGTACAAAGTGATACATATAATACCAGGGCTCAAAGTGATTAAAAAAAGTACAATATGGTAACGGAACTTTTGCTTGATTCCTACAGACTTCAAAAGTATCTAGTTGGCTCAGAAGATACATGTACAATTGTAATGTTACAATATATTGCTGCTCTTAATGTTTGTACTAGTGCAGTGGTTGAATTGGACTTGTATGAGACAATTATGTATATTGGAGGTAATAAATAGTAGTTTAAAAAAACTAAAACAACACGCTTTATTAGAAAATCGAACTAAAAAATGGAAAATAATTTTAATTTCCAACACACTTGGGATAAAATTAAAGTGGTCAACAAAAAAATCATCTCCAACACATCTAGAATAAAACTAGAGTTATCTATAAAAAAATAATAATTTTACCATCAAAAGTGTGGGGTGCTCTATATCAATTAATATATTTGATAATAAACAGATATTGGTAAAAGTAAAGTCTGTAAGAAGAAAATGTAAAAACCATAAAAAGCACCTCATGCTTTTGATGGTAAAATTATTCTTTTTGTAGATAACTCTAGTTTTATTCTAGATATGTTGGAGATGATTTTTTTGTTGACCACTTTAATTTTATCCCAAGCGTGTTGGAAATTAAAATTATTTTTCATTTTTTGGCTTGGTTTTCTAATAAAGCGTGTTGTTTTAGTTTTTTTAAAATTATTATTTATATTTTTAAATTTTAGTTTAATTGATTGTCATAAACCGGAATTCCATGAAAATTTAATTGCTTACGATATTTTTAGTGTTTAGGCACGAATATAATTATATATTTTTTAAAATTATTATTATCTAACATTATTATAATATTTTTAAATATTATAATATATATATATAAATAGTTACAGTTAATCGTATCCTTCTCATATTTTTTAGATACATTACAATGCGGTAAGTTTACAAAATTGTCATTAATATTTTACAGAATAAGATAAAAATGTAAATATCTTTAAATTCGGTAATATTGTAGTATGAGCTAAAAGTAATACTCTTCTAAAAAAAATTCCTTCGTGCCAGATTTGAACCAGCGACCTATGGATTACTGAAATTATATAACCACTACAGTCCACCGCTCTACCAACTGAGCTACCAGAGGTTATAATATTAATTTCTTACAACGATGGACTAAATAGTCGATAAGTCCACAACCTATTATACCGGTTATTTTTTTGATGTCCTGATGATCCTGGCCAGGATCTTAGAAAAAAATGTATGAAATTATTGTATTGCCATTGGTCCTTTACAAGTATACAAAGAGTCGATTCAATGTTTCTAAGTGGGTGAAAATCGTGTTGAAAGATTCCGTTACATAGATAGACAGGTCAAGCTAATATAAGGTGTGTAATATAATGCCAAAATCTACCTGTGAAAAATTAAATTGCCTCAATTGTTAGTTTATACTGATGATGTAGTATTATTAGATGATAACAAGGGGATATTAAGGGCCAATATGCTCACTCTATTGAGTAACATTAAGGACGGACTTTCATCTTTGAGGTCAAAAAGTAATTTTTTCAATTTTTTTTTCATATAGATTGAAACTTCATCTTTAAATTAGTGAAAGATTTTCATTGATATCTCTATTACTTTTCGAGTTATATTTAAAAATGTGCAATGCTGTCACTAGAGTGAGCCCTTTGATATCTTAGGTAAGTTTGTCGCTTGTTTTCCATAACTTAATTTTTTTAATACGGTTTCCCTGATAACTCCCAAAGGTTTCAAGATTTTGAGATAACATTTAGCATGTATGTGTAGTTTACAGAGATGAACAAAATATACTACAATTAGTAATGTACCCATTATATTTTATTTTTAAAAATATATTTTTAATGCAAATTTTAACGAAAGTGAGTATGCATCAATTTAAAATGAAAAATAAAATATTTAAACTCTATATAATTAAATAATTGTAGTATATGTTATAACTCCAACATTAATGAGTAAAATAAAACAACAATCATTAAAATATATTGAAATTTAGGAAAATTATCAGGGGAACGGCAAGACAATGCAAAATTTTCAGCTGACATTTTGAATATATAATTAATTGCTGAGAAAAAAATTGAAATATGCCATATTTTAATGGCTAAAGGTATTGGTTCCCCCTTACGAAATTGGAATTGGAAGTAAACATGATTTAATTAAATATATAGTCACACATATAAATACATTATATAACGGAAATGGACAGTTAATGACAAATGAGGGAAATTTTGAAGAAGTGACTGAATTCAAATACCTAGGAACAATAATTACAAATAGGAATGAGATGCATGAAGAAATTGAACATAGGCTCAATTCTGGAAATGCATGCTATTATGCATTGCAGGGACACATGTCATCTCAACTTCTCTCAAAAAAGTAAAACTAAAAATACATAAACCTATTATTTTCCCTGTTATATGGATGCGAAACATGGACTCTTACTTTTAGGGAGGAAAGGAGATTATGAGTATTTGAGAATAAAGTTCTTAGAAAAAGTTTTGAACCAAAGAGAGATGAACAGACAGGTGAATTGAGAAGACTACAAAACAGTGAGCTAGATGATCTTTATGGGTAACTAGATACAATAAGAACAGTTAAGTCTCGTAGACTGCGATGAGCAGGTCATGTGGCACAAATGGGGAATGAAAGAAGGGTTGGAAACTCCTTCTAGGAAAACCATAAGGAAAACGCCCAGTAGGTAGGCCTAAAATGTGGTGGGAGAATAATATTAACCACTATTTGAGGTAAGAAGATTATACAGGGGATGATTGGAAGATATTAGCTCAGGATAGGGATGCATGGAGAGCTTATGTTCGCGCGGCCATAAAGCTATGGGTTCAATATAATACTCTGTTAAAATAACTATCTAAATCACTGGCACTATTGAACCCATAGGTTTATGGCTTAGCGGACATAAGCTCTCCACACATCCCTATCCTGAGCTAATGTCTTCCAATCATCTACCGTATAATCTACTTCCCTCAAATCATGGTTAATGTTATTCTCACCTCATTCTTGTTATACCAACTAGGCTTTTTCCCTCTGGTTTTCCTACAAGAAGCTACCATGCCCTTCTTTCATTCCTTATTTTTGCCACATGTCCTGCCCATTTCAGACCATGAAATTTAACTGTTCTTATTATATCTGGTTTTTTATAAAGATCATATAGCTCACTGTTATGTAGTTTTCTCCATTCACCTGTCTGTTCATCTCTCTTTGTTCCAAAAATGTCCTAAGAACTTATTCTGAAACACTTGTAATCTTTTCTCAGAAAGAAAAGGTTGATGAAATTAGAGCAGGATTTCAGAGAAGTCCACAAAAATCAATTCGCCAAGCTTCCCGACAGTTCAATGGGCATGTTGGACAGAACGTGGTATGAAATCGAATACAGACTTGATATTGTTCGTGCTACTAATGGTGCACATATAGAGGTTTTAGCGTGTGGCAATGTGTGACAACGCAAATTTTTTAGTTTCGTTTAATACCGGCCTCATTTCATAATTCCGCATAGTTTGTTATGATTAATTAAAATGTGGGAGGTTTAAATGGGATACCCTGTATATCAATGCATTTAACTACACAATGTTGGTATATTGATCAAAATGTATGCCTACTGGTAACAAAATTGAAAAAAAAAAGTCTCCAATTCAACCACTGTCTTTGTGAGAATTTGAAATCGATTATAATTGTAAGGTTTATATATTTTATTATGCAAAGTTGGTAATTCGTAAGAGTATTCTACAGATGACAATAATGTTTGGTATGAATTTGAATGCAATGTTTTCATTTATAAATAATAATTCTATTTGGATGTACTTTAGGTTGGAAGATTATAAATGTTATATATAAATACTATATTATGCGTCTTTATTCATTTAAAAGTATAATGTATGCAAACCAATTTTATCCCAGTGTAGCCCATGTCCGCGTTTCTTGACGGTTGTATTTTTACGGTGACATCTTCACTCTCTTCACAAAGGTACTTTTTTTTCGTCTGGCGTATCGTCCTCGACCTGTCCGACATGGGCAATCCTTTCGGCAGCTATGCATTACATGGAATCTTGTCATCCCAACTTCTCAAAAAAAAAAGTTAAACTGAAAATGTATAAAACTGTTATTCTCCCAGTTATATGGATGCGAAACATGGATTCTTACTTTAAGGGAGGAGAGAAGATTACGAGTATTTGAGAATAAATTTCTTATGAAACTTTTTGGACCAAAGAGAGATGAACAGAGAGGCGAATGGAGAAGTCTATTAAACAGTGAGCAACCAGCTTCATGGGCAAGTGGTCAGCGTTTCTGACTACTGTTCATGAGGTTCCGGGTTCGATTCCCGGTCAAACCATAGGAATTTTTCCTTAAAGGGAATTATTTCTGTGGTTGCCCATGGTCTGGAATTTAGGTTAAGTTTAGGTTAAGAACTCTCCTGGCGCTTCATTATCATTTATCACCCATCATATCATCGGGGTAACGTAACTTCGCCTTCCAGGTGACCCAACTTAAGAAGTGGGTTACAATTAAGCCAATGCCAGGAGGGAACACCAGAAATGTCGAAATGACAACCTGAGGCATTGAATAAAAAAAAATAAGTAAGCTACATGATCTTTATTGGAAACCAGATATAATAAGAATAGTTAAGTCTCGTATATTGCGATGGGCAGGATATGTGGCACAACTGGAGACTGAAAGAGGGGCATAGAAACTTTTTTAGGAAAACCAGAGGGAAAACGCCCAGTTGGTGTTCCAAGGATGAGATGGGAGAAAATAACAATCAGATTTGAGGGAAGTAGATTATACAGGGGATGATTGGAAAACATTAGCTCCAGGTAGGGATGTATGGAGAGCTTATATCCGCGCGGTCATGAACCCACGTGTTCGATAGTGCCAGTGAGTTAGTTAATACATCCGCCAAATATTTCAAACTAACATGCCAGATATCCTTCTTAAAGTAAAGTGTACATTTATGCACCACATAGTATATCCATGAACCGCAAGTATTTGGGCCTGATTCTAAAACATAGTTGCCGCTGCTTCAAAAGAGATAAAGAGAGAGCAACACATGCAGTCATAGAAATGCGTGACATAAAACATATACAGAGTGAGTCTAAATTCCCCTTACAGAGTTTGAGGACTTGTAGTAGGGACCAAGACAATTAAGTTTAGCATAGGAACTCGTGTCCGGAAACGTATCGATTTTTACGCTACACGAAAAATTATCTCACACTCTTTTTCGGCGTCACTTACTAGGATAGTTTTGACTAGGATAGTCCATACGTCATTCCTCGCTCACCTGATGTTCCATGTCCACTGTAAGTTTGTTTACGTGCTATTCAGTTGAGTTTGTGATCCGCCCAGAGACGTTTCACCTTCACAGTACAGTAGTAATCCTTCACGACAGTACACAGTAGAATTCAAGCTGTACGTACTTCATTGGTACTGTGTTGATGTTATCCATGTCATATATGCAGACATGATGTTATTGTACGGCGAAGCTCGGTGTAATGGCAGGTCCGATTACTTGGCCTCCACGTTCTCCCGACTTCACCCCGCTAGACTACTAACCTGTGGGGTCACAAGAAAACTTTAATTTACGATACCTCTGTAGAATCCGAGGAAGACCTTCTAGCACCATTTATGGTTGCGGCGGATGTTGGAGGAACAGCGATTGCTAATCGTGTGTACGAGAACTTGGTACGGAGGTACTGCAACTATATTGAAGTTAGTGGTCGTCACATCGAGCCTTTCTTTTAAGTGGTTCCAGACGACAGACAGCAGTGTGTAACGAAAATACTTTACATTTCCGGACATGGGTTCCTATGTTAAATTTAATTGTTTTGGTCCCCACTATAAGTCCTCAAACTCTGTAAGGGATATTTAGACTCACCCTGTATAAACCCTAAGTTTCGGAACGTCAATGAAACTACTTATTAATTTTATGGTCCTTTGAGTCTAGCCATAGCCTCTCTCTGTTAGGAGTTTGCAACCAAGTTAATTTAGTTACGGTTATTTCTCTACAGTTGTCATGAGTGCATGTGGTCAGCATGTTGACCCAAAGAGACATCTAGTAGGTAAGTATTACTTGGATGATGAAGGTTGATACATTTTACTTAAAGGCCTATTTTCAGTCTTAAGATTCTTTTACGAGTCTGAAAATCTTCAAATTCGGAACCCATGGCGTATAGTCCATCCTGGAAGACTTGTTTCTTGGATTTTTCCATCCTAAAAAATCCATCGACATCAGCTGGATTTGAACCGCAATCCTCGGGACTAGAGACCAGGATCACCACTAGACCACCGTTGCCGACTCAATTAAACTTTTTTCAAACAAAAAATATTCCCATTCTCACCTTTGGAATAGAAATCATATGAGAATACCACACAATGTCAAACTTATAGCCATGGATGGTTTTCAAAACATGAGGGAATCACTACTCGAACGCAGGAGTGATTTCTATCTAGAATTCTAGACTACTGGTGCGAGTATACATTACGGGTTGAAGAGAAATATAAATAAGACTACGGCCATGATTACAGAAAGTAATCTAAGGAAGATAAACATGGATTAAAGATGAGGCCATTGAGCAAGTGGAGAGCTTCAAGTACTTGGGTTGTACTATCAGTAGTAACATGAACTGCGGTCGAGAAGTAAAGCAGAGAACAGCAATTTCAAAATAAGCTTTTAACAAGATAAGCATTTTGTGCGGACTTTTGGCGAAAGAATTACGGAAGAGGCTAGTGAAATGCTTTGTGTGGAATGTAGCATTGTATGGTGAAGAGACTTTGACATTACAATGGAATTAGAAAAAGAGACTAGAAGCTTTTGAGATGTAGATATGGAGAAGGATGGAACATATAAAATGGACAGACAAAATAAAAAATAAATATGCGCTAGATACAGTGGGCGAAGGAAGAACAATGCTGGGACTCATAAAGAAGAGGAAAATAAATTGGACTGGCCACTAGCTAAGAAGAAACTGCCTGCTGACGGATGCCCAAGAAGGAATGGTCAACGGAAAGAAAGAGGCAGAAAAAGACACCAGATGGTAGATAATATTAAAATATGATGACCTCACGACCACAGCCTACAGCCCGAAAATCTTCATCAAGATCATCATAGCAACTCCGGCCGTGAAAGTCTACGTGAATACAATATTAAAATAATTTGTACTTGGATACAAAACAGGAAAGCTGAGTTAAGGAAAGAGTGGAGAATGCTAAGTTGGCAGTGAAAGATCCGCGCTTGGGCAGAACACTATGTATATACAGGGTGAGTCTAAATTCCCCTTACAGATTTTGAGGGCTTATAGAGGGGACTAGGACGATTGCATTTAACATAGGAACCCATGTACGGATACATACCGTTTTTCAATTACACACAAAATACCATTACAACACACATGTTGTTCTCTCCGACTCCTGCTGCTTGTGAACCAGTTACAAGAAGGGCTCGATGTGACTATCACTAATTTCAATACAGATACGGTACCTCCATACCAAGTTCTCGTACACACTATCACCAATCCCTGGTCCTCCAACATCCGCCGCAACCATTTCGTACTAGTAGGTCTTCCTCGGATTCTACAGGGGTCTCGTAAATTAAGGTTTTTATGTGACCCCACAGGTAGAAGTCTAGCGGGATCAAGTTGGGAGAACGTGCGAACCAAGCAATCGGACCTGCCAATGCAACGAGCTTCAGTGTACAATAACTTCATGTCTGCGTATTCTGCAAACGTGTATGCCATGGATAACACCAACAAAGTACAAATGAAGTACGTATTGTCTGTCCAACGGATCTGTGCCCGTAAGATATGCGAACAAAGCCTACTTCCTTTTCTGCCTCGGCGAATCATTTCCCTCCCTGCATTCCTATCTCTCTCTCTCTCTCTTGCACTTGCACTCCAGTGTTGTCAACTCAACTCCAACCTTGCATTATTCAATATTCAAGAGCCATGACACTGGGGAAAGTATGGCAACATCCTTACTCGATAAGTTACTGTGGCTGCTGTTTAACGTAGTGGGGGGGGGGTTCGGTGAAATGATGTGAGTATAGACGTGTTCTTTTCTAAGAACGATGTCAGCGCTACAGGGGCAAAATCCGTTGGTCCGAGTATACACCTTGTACTGTAGTGAAGGATCATTACTATACTGTGCAGGTACAAATGTCTCTGGACGGATCACAAACTCAACTGGATAGCACGTAGAAAAAGTTGCAGTGGACATGTAACATCAGGTGAGTGGGAAATGAGGTTTGGACTATCTTAGTCAACAAGTCTATTCTAGTGAGTGACGACGAAAAAGCGTGTGTAGTGATTTTGCATGTAGTGGAAAATCGGTACGTTTCCGGACACGAGTTCCTATGTTAAGCTTAATTGTCTTGGTCCCTACTACAAATCCTCAAACTCTGTAAGGGAAATTTAGACTCACTCTATTTGTACGTATGTTCTAGGTCACTAAGCACTGACATCCCGGCTAACATCTCGAGCCGATTGTCTAGAAAAGTAGGAGCTTTGATCTACTATCCCAAGTACCTTCTAATGCTGATTTATTATCTTGATCAGGGAGGGCGTCGTCTTAAAGAGTTATTAGCAGATGATTTTATCTGTGCAGTGTGTTATCAGTTGTGATAACTAAAAAAACTGATAACAAATCAACACAGAGCAGGAAACTGACGTAGTGTGACTTTGTGGTATACAACATCAAGATCATAGCTAACAATATATTTTGACATTGGTAAGTCTTTTATTTAACATTTTCCAATACTGTTATTTTTTAACACAGTTCCAATAATGAATCATATTACAATATCATTATAATATTGGCAAGTCTAACACAAACAATTGCACTACAGTATATTGCGATACGAGTGCGATACGGATCGAGGAAAAGTTTAAAATAAATAATAGTTTTAAAAAAACTAAAAGAACACGCTTTATTAGAAAACTAAAAAATGAAAAATAATTTTAATTTCCAATACGCTTGGGATAAAATAAAGTGGTGAATAAAAAAATCAACTCCAACACATATAGAATAAAATTAGAGTTATCAACAAAAATAAAATAATTTTACCATCAAAAGCGTGGGGTGCTCTATATCAATTAATATATTTGATAATAAACATATATTGGTAAAAGTAAGCTCTCTAAGAAGAAAATGTAAAAATCATAAAAAGCACCCAACGTTTTGATGGTAAAATTATTTAATTTTTGTTGATAACTCTAATTTTATTCTATATGTGTTGGAGTTGATTTTTTGTTGACCACTTTATTTTATCCCAAGCGTATTGGAAATTAAAATTATTTTTCATTTTTTAGTTTTCTAATAAAGCGTGTTCTTTTAGTTTTTTTAAAACTATTATTTATTTTTTATTTTTTAGTTTTAATATTTTACAGAATAAGATAAAAATGTAAATATATTTAAATTCGATACTATTGTAGTATGAGCTAAAAGTAATACTCTTCTATAAAAATACCCTCCCAGCCGGATTTGAACCAGCGACGTATGGATTACTGAAATTATATACCAAAAGTTCACTGCTCTTCCAACTGAGCTCTTACAACGATTGACTAAAAACTCGACAAGTCCGCAACCTATTATACCAGTTTTCATTTTTTTGATTTTCGGATGATTCTGGCCAGAATTTTAGAAACAAAATATGAAATTATTGTATGTCACGGGTCCTCTACAAGTATACAAAGTTTCAAGTCGATCCAATGATTTTAAGTGGGTGAAAATCGCGTTGAAAGATTCCGTTACATAGATAGATACAGGTCAAGCTAATATAAAGCGTGTAAAAACGAGGCGCTTGCGCCGTTTTTTTTTTATTTCCGAGATTCCGTTGTGTGTTTACCACATGAGTATTACACACTATTTTTTACACTATGTATCGGCTATATGTGTCGCTATGGAGAAATAATAAGAATTATTGGTCATGTCGCCATCTTATATTTGTTAAAACTGTAAAACGGATTTGGGATTTATTTCTGATTATGGAGAAAGTTTTAGACGATGTGTGCAGTGATGATGAAACTGGACAGGCGTGGAAAGCTGGATGTGATGAATAAATACTGAAATTAATACAAATTGCAGTATCACTATCAATATTTCAAAATAAATGTTTACTTACCGCACTAGTGTTTTTGGTCATTTTTAAAGTACTGAGATTTCTTTTGTTTTCAAGATGTATGCGGGAATGTCAAATTACGATATACATCAACAGTAACAGTTTCACCAACAGAGGTAACTGTATTACGCCAGTTTAAGCTATGCATTTTACATGGGGAAAACTGGCGTAATACAGTTACCTCTGTTAATGAAACCGACCCTAAGTTTACAATATCAGTTACATAGTGCAAAAACTCTATAACGAGACCCGGAAGTGCCTGTTCTAACATCACCGACTGCAGTTTTCACATTCCAGGTACTGTGCTAAATAGAGAGATGGTATTAATATGACCTACTTTAATTTATGTGCCACTTCGGCAAACCAATGCACTTACAAGGGAACTGTTAACCATTGCATGCAGAAACCTACGTTGAAATTCATTCCAGAGAAGAGTTGTGATGTATCAAGGCCATTTTTAACTGTAAGGCATTAAAAACAAGCGCCAAATGTCTCATTGCAACATAGGATAGAAATACAATTCGTGAATTGGTAGGCTGGATAACCCTCACTATCTGCCATCCACACCGCGTCTCGCCTTACTTCACACCACCCTTACTCATGCAGGGAGTCCGTCTGCTCCGTACAATGGGTTGCCATCGCCGGATTCTAGCTTCGATTTCTGTTCCTTGCAGTTAACCCTTAAATTAGCAAATCACTTATTTCTCGTGTGAGTTTTTAAATGTGGCGGACCGCAGTGAAGATGAAATGGTGCGTAACTATTCCTATTAGGTGTATTGTGAAATTCTAAAGAAATTAAGTTATCTATGACCGCCATCATCATCATAATCATCCTTATCATTATCACCATCATCATCCTTCACTGGTGTGGAAAAGAACGGGAAGCTACCACACCTACAATTCCCCTCCTAGTAAAGCTGCAAGCATTGCATGAAACAATGCTATGATTGCAGTGAAAGACCTGCCATTGGGCAGAATTACTATGGATCGATTCTCATTAGTTTTAATCTGTTTTTATTAAAATTATTAAATTAATGAAACCAATTGATGTATTTTTTTTTTGCAAATGCCCCAGGTTGTCTTTCGACATTCCTGGTGTTCTCTCCTGGCATGGCGAACTTGTAACCCACTTCTGAGGTTGGGGCGCCCGGAAGGCGGGGTTACGTTGCCCCGATGATATGACGGGTGATGATGATGACAGTGGTGCGCCAGGAGAGTCCCTAATCCTAAGCTTAATGTAAGATGAATATGAATGATGATGATTGCTATGACCATATGATTTCGGGGACCGTTAGGACCTTAAAGTTTTCCTGACATTTGTCTTACAGCTGAGGAAAAACCCCGAAAAAACTTCACCCAGGAAGCTTGTCCCGATCGGGGATCGAACCTGGGCCCGCTGCGTGACAAGGCAGCACGCTACCTCGAGACCACAGCGGTAGACTATATTATAATAATGCCGCAAAAGTAATTTGAAAATGTGAAAACATTATTGTCAGAGAACTGTTTTCAGTTTTTGGTGATTGGAGCGGCTTTTTAGAAGCCTCTAACGACAACTCCCCGGCTCTATCTGGCAGTAATAACGTAAATAAACTAAACTGGTAAACTAATATAGTGAGTTAACTTTACATCACAACGCTTCTCTGGGACAAATTTCAACGTAGATTTCGGCATGCAATGATTGACAGTTCCCTTGTAAGATGATATGTCAATGCATTTTGTTCAGAAAGGATTGTGGGATGAGTGTGTACCGAGCTGTAGTCGGATGTGAGGCCAGCAGTCGGCTGGTAAGCCAAGGGTCTTCTAGACCTGTCGTGGATAAATATATACAATTATTATTTACAATATATTATATTTTCATTTACTCTATATTTAACGAATGAAATACACCGTGTCCCATTCAAACCTCCCACTTATTAATTAGTTATAACTCTCAAAGTATGCGGAATTATGAAATGAGGTTGGTATTAAAAGAAAGAGAAACTCAAAGAATTTTTGTTTTTATTATTGCAGTTAATTCATCTGTCGCATGTTGGACAATAATGACATAAAACAAAATGGCGACTCCTCAGCAACGAGCACAAACTGTTTTCTGGTATACAGAGACGAAGTCAATAATTACAGTGTAAAGAAATTACCGGAGAGAATATGGAGGAAATGCACCTTGTGGGAAGACCATTAAGGCATGGATTGAGAAGTTTCTGGCGACTGGAAGCGTTAAAAATGAATCAGGAGGTGCTCGTACACGTGTTTCAGAAGAAAATATTGAAGCAATTAGAGTAGGATAGAGGTGTTTTAATGTGTGGTAATCTGTGGCAATGGAAATTCTTTGAGTTTCTGTTTCGTTTAATAACGGCCTCATTTCATAATTACGCATATTTTGTTACTTATGATTAATTAAAATGTGGGAGGTTTGAATGGGACACTCTGTATAATATGAACACAATAGAAAACTTAGAAAAAGTATGTTTTAATGCTATAGAATAAATTTAGTTCTGGATAATAATTAATTATTTAACAAGTAATTGTACCGTATAAACGTGACTTAAAATCGGCAAGAGTGCGAAAACTTTGATGAATAAGCATGTTATCAAACATGTCTGTAGCAAAAATTATGGCAGAAAAGTTTGTATAAATTTAATAACTTGCCTTCCATTACAAGAATAATAGACTATCATTTGAGCTAGAATTAGTTAAAATTAGTAAACAGCATGAATAGAGTAGTTTTAATAGCTGACTAGTGAACTTCATTTACCGGGAAAGAGAAGAGCTGACGCCGGTCCGCTTGGCGCTGAGTGTCGTAGAGAATGTCGTAGGTCGCTCTCTGTATTTCATTGAAATATTCTTCTAAACTTGTTAAAATATATTTTTAGTAATTCCACATGAAGTTAAAAAAGAAAGTGCGTGTACTGGAGAATCCAGAGGATATCGAACCTGGTCACCGGAATCCAGAACCTCAATATGCCAGCCTAGATGACGAGGAATCTTCTAAAAGTAAGTAATAACTTGAGAGGAGCACAATTACATAAACTTCTTCTTCTTCTTCTTCATGGTTTAGGCTTATTTACTAGCCTGTTCCGGCTCCAAATTGCTGCTCTTTCCATCTTTTCCTTGGTCTTCCCAAACTTCTTCTTCCTCGTGGTGAATAGTTGTATGCTGCTTTTGGTATTCTATTCTCAGTCATCCTTGCCAAGTGTTCTTTCCAGTTTGTTCTGTATTTCTCTATTGTTGTGATTAATTCCTCTACTTTTAGTTGTTGTAACTTACAATTACATAAACATTTCGATTAATCAACTGGGATGGGGTCCTATTTGCTACATCCGGTATTTCGATCTCCATGTCTCTCTGTCATTCCATTCTTTTCTCCAATTACCCTGACAAGCATGGTCATTCTAATTTCTTCTTTCAATTACGTTGCACGTCTTTTTCTTCTCCTTCTGTCCCCTGGATTATAGTTCAAAGCTCTTTTTTTGGCCATCTATCCTCTGCTATGTTTTTCACATGACCATACCATAATAACTGCCTAGCTTTTATCTTCTCAGCACTTGTAATAGTATTTTACGATGCGAGGTTGGGAAGTGTTTTTTTTTTTGCAGAAGCGGGGAAATTGTTTAAAATCGAGCGATAACTAGGTTTTTAATTTCCGAGATTCTGTAAAACACTTCACAAACGTGCGTTGTACATTATTTTTTGCGGGATAGTGTTTTCAAAATAATAAATAATAGTAAAATAATAACATCTTTGATGGAAATATTTGCGTTCATTATGAACAACTGACTATCGTTAACAGTCTAGCCAATGTTATATGGTAAATGTCGAAAATAATTTAGTTGAGACTACAGCAGGCCGTGACTCCAATCAGGGGATGAAATGGCTGCAAGTACGAATTTATTGTCTTATAGGCCTATCGTTTCAAATAAAGTTCAGTTCATTTAAAATGCAGTGATATGTTTTGTATAATGTATATTAACACTGCCTTTAGGATATATTTTTGTATATACATTGTTTTGTATAATGTATATTAACACTACCTTTAGGATATATTTTTGTATATACATTGTACGTCCACCGCTGTGGTCTCGAGGTAGCGTGCTGTCTTGTCACGCAGCGGGCTCGGGTTCGATTCCCGGTCGGGACAGGCTCCTGGGTGAGTTTTTTCGGGGTTTTTCCTCACCCGTAAGACAAATGTCAGGAAGCTTAGAGCCCAACGGTCACCGAAAATCATCCGGTCATCATTATCATTATCATCAACATCCTTCACCAGTGTGAAAAGCAACACCCATTATTCCCTAGTAAAGCTGCAAAGCATAGCATGAAAATGCTATGATTGCAGTGAAAGACCTGCCCTCGGGCAGAATACTATGAAATGGAATACATTGTATATAGTACACATAAAGAGCAGTGGTTTTACTTCCCGCACTAGGTAGATAATTTTTAATATTTCAATATAGTTATTTATTTATAGATTGGCAACCCCGACATTTAGGAAACTGAACTTTCAATCATGGTCGCCAGTGCTGTAAGTACGACAGAACGCATTATTGTGCAAAAACGTTTAATGACACTTTACATACAACTTGCTGCAACATTAATCTCGTTTCACAGTTTATTTGCAGCAGAATTATTTCCAATCACTGATGATTTCATTTGGCACAATTTCTTCTGATCTCACTTGATTGTATCGCTGTCCAAACATAACTGACTCATTCTGACCCTGGCAATGTTTATATAGCCCAGGGGAGGAACTTTCTCGATTTGTCGCAAAGATTTTTCTAGTATGGAAGCTTCTGGAGTCGAAGTCTCTGGAAAGGAGGGGTAGATGCGTACAGAACTTTCCGGACATGGATGTCTAACTTCCACGAATGATTGATCAGCTCAATCCAGGGCCTCCTCTGAGACAACTCGAAGTTTAAAGACGATACACATTATTCATTCATTCACACGTTTAGTATAGTTTTATCTTCTTCTAGGTTTGTAATAAACAAGAAAGTGAAATTGTAAGTAAAGCAATTAACAAATAAACATCTGCAGCATTATTTTTGTCCTTTTAACTATACTATTTTTAATCCAGAATATTAATGCGTTTTTACTTCGATAAATTATATATTTTTTAATATAATATATTGACTAAAATGTGGATTTTGAAGATCTATATTAATGAATCTGCTATTGCTATTTTTCTTCTTCTTCTTCTTCTTCTTCTTCTTCCACTTTCCTCCACTTATAGGTTTGCCGTCTTCAGTTTCCATTTCCTTCTTCCACATTCCTATCACTCATAGTTCTGACATAGGTTTTCCATTTGCATCTTGGTCTTCCACGTTTATGTCTTCCAGGGGATAACCATACGTATATATTTTTTGACCATCTTTCATTTTCCATTCTTTGTACATGGCCATACCATTTGAGTTTGATATTCATTCCTCTTAACAACAGATCCAATGGAATTAATTTCTTATTTTATCCTGTCTTGTTTTTTTGGCCTTTTCTAAGATAATAAAATGCAATTGCTCTAATTTTATTATTTTGTAATTCCGTCAAAGACCAAGTTTCATTTCCATATAACAAAATATTCTGTATTATGCTCTTATAAATTTTCATTTTAGTTTCCTTTGTAATATAGCGTAGTGGTTAAGGCACTGAGCTACAAGCCGGAGGGTCGAGGGTTCAAGTTCCGTTGGGGTCAGGATTTTTAAACTGACCCAAACCCTCTGGCGGCACTATGGCCCTGGGGTCGACTCAGCCTCTAACGGAAATGAGTACCAGACGCTTGTTCTGGGGGTAAAGGCGGCCGTCACGCAGGGCTGACAACCCGGCTGACAATAAGTGCCGATTGTCTAGAACAAGTGGGAGCCTTAACCTCCTACTACCCCAAGGGCCTCCGGGCCTGTTGTGGGATCACTTTACTTGTAATATTTTTATTCCAAATTATTCCATGTAATGTCGTAGTTGCATTTTTTGCCATTGCAATTTTTGTTTGTACATCTTTTTCACATGTACCTAAACTTGTAATTATTGACCCAAGATACTTACAAATTTCACATTTTTTTAATTTTCGCTCTTTCGAGTTTGAGGTCATCCACATCCTTTCCCGAACACATATATTCTGTTTTCTGTAAATTTATATTTAGTCCCCACTATTGATATTTTTAATATGGCTATTATTACAGTTATTGTTATTATAAATAATTGCAGATTATTTCTCTTTGCACAGGACAAATCAGAATTCCTCCTGGTGTGATATACGGAGGGATAATAATAGTAACAGCTGTGGTTGTACCCACAATCGTTTACCTCACTGTGTTCTCTGATAATCCAGAGTTCCAGTCTGAAATATGGACTTGCGCTTTGAGACCTTCTTACAGGTATGTAGTTCATTTAACTAGGTGTGTACTTGGATTAAAAACTAAGAAAAAAATCGTACATATTTATTTATAGCCATAGGTATTAGTCATTCAAAATATCTCTGCAGGCGTAAGAATTACGAAGCTCTGTTTGTTGCTATACGCGACGTCATATAAGGCAGTGTACATTGTCAGCGTCCCACGTCCCATTCCCCTCAGCCCTCAAAGATATCAGTGTCACGTGTTCTATTCCTGCATAAAAACGACTGAAGTGCCCTCCGTCAATAATTGCGCTTATTACCCGTTTAAGGAGTAAGCGCAGTTGTTGACGGAGGGCACTGCAGTCGTGTTTATGCAGGAATAGAACACGCGACACTGCTATCTTTGAGTACAGAGGGGAATGGGACGTGGGACGCTGACAGTGAACACTGCTTTATATGACGTCACGTGTAGCAACAAACAGAGCTCCGTAATTCTTCCGCCTGCAGAGATATTTTGAATGACTAATACTCCTTAAAACGGGTAATATATGTTTTCGAAGGCAACATGCCTTGGCGCAGAGTTATGATAAATACATTCGTTCGAGTAACTAAAGAGCAAGAAAGTTCCTAGTAGAGTTTCGGCCAGTATGGGAATAGTGCCCATCCATCTTCATGAGTCTACAACAATTAACGGCTCCAGATTATACTAACCACATATAATGGCTAGGGGATTCGTCATGTTGACCACATGATCCTGTATCGGTGGATGGATGATCGTCCACCTCTGTAAATGATACACGTGGATGTCAGGCAAACAGCTGGCTGATAAACCAAGAGACTTCTGATATATATATAGATCATCGGTTGATTAATGTCTTTGACATCGTCCGATTCCTAATAGCCAATTTTGTCGGTCAATCCAATCTCCTGGTTGTAGATGTTTCTCCTTCATGTATAAACATATTTCCTGACTCCAGGAGGTTTTAGGTATTCCTCTGCCTCGTCTTCCCTCAGGTTTCCATTCCAAAACAGATTTTGGTAGTCGATCCTCTTCCATTTGCTGGACATGTCCGTACCATCTTAATTACTGAGTATTAATATAATCTAAAATAGTGTCTTCTATCTTCATTTTCTCCCTTATAACTGAGTTCATAATTTTATCTCTTCTTGAAATTCTTGCTGCCCTTCGTATAAAATCCATTTCCGTTGCCAAAATATACTTATTTGTTTTTGTTGTTAATGGCCAAAGTTCTGCTCCATAAGTAATGATGTTTTTAACAATTGTATGATATATATTCATTTTATTCTTATTGCTTATATTTTTATCCCACAGTGGAAAGCAACGGGAAGCTACCACACCTACATTTCCCTAGTAAAGCTGCAAGCATAGCATACAAATGCTATGATTGCAGTGAAGGACCTGCCTTCGGGTAGGATTACTATGGATGGATATTCCATTGAGGCAAGCAATTGCAAATTTTCCTTTATTATTTCTATATGTTATTATATATATCCCGCCCAGGCATTTATTTTTCTTATCATACCATATATATATATATATATATATATATATATATATATATTATATATATCCATCCATCCATAGTAATTCTGTCCGAGGGCAGGTCTTTCACTGCATTCATAGCATTTTCATGCTATGCTTTGCAGCTTTACTAGGGAATTATAGGTGTGGTAGCTTCCCGTTGTTTTCCAAACCGGTGAAGGATGATAATGATAAGGATGATGATGATGACCATACGATTTCGGGGACCGTTTGGGCCTTAAAGTTTTCCTGACATTTGTCTTACAGGTGAGGAAAAATCCCGATAAAAACCTCACCCAGAAAAACTGTCCCGACCGGGGATCGAACCACTGCGTCGCTGCGTCGTGACAAGGCAACACGCTACCTCGAGACCACAGCGGTGGACTATATATATATATTGTCCTGCTCGAACGTTCAATTCTCGTGTCATGGCCGGACGATAAAAATATAAGTTAATTTATTACCATACAATCCACTATTTAAGACTTGATTATACATTATTAAGTAAGTTCGCAAGAAAACTCCTCACTGTCATATGTTGTGGCTGAAGAAGCGTGCATGATGATGTCACATTGTTGTCGTGCGGAATGTCGATAATGCGGATGACTACACATCTGATACAAAATATCTTATAATTCGATCGCAGCGCCACCTACCAGATCCAATTGTGAATATATATATATATATATATATATATATATTCCGTAACTACTTGCTGATAATTAGTTTTTGAGTCAGTGCTAAAAATTGGGCCTATAAGGGTTAAATGTTTAAGCGTATATAAATAAACATGAACCGAACTAACATAAGTGGGATTTAAAAAAATACAATGCTCGTGAAACTGGCTTACGTCATTAATATATATATATTTTTGACATTTGGCAATGAAGGCAAATATGATATGAAAAGAAAAAAGAATGCTTGAGTCGGGATTTGAACTCGAGTCTCTAAAGTCTGTACCTTTAGCGCTCTAACCAACTGAGCTACCCAAGAATTCCAAGACAAACATACAATTTTCTTATACATGTAGTATTCTCAATTCACACAAGAGGTAGCGGAAATTTCTTCCAACTGCCATCTAGCGGCTAACATAACAGTTAAGCAAATTATTAAAGAGAATATTTACTTTATAGCAGTAACAGAAATTTCCGCTACCTCTTGTGTGAATTGAGAATACTACATGTATAAGAAAATTGTATGTTTGTCTTGGAATTCTTGGGTAGCTCAGTTGGTTAGAGCGCTAAAGGTACAGACTTTAGAGACTCGAGTTCAAATCCCGACTCAAGCATTCTTTTTTCTTTTCATATCACATATATATATATATATATATATATATATATATATATATATATATATATATATAATTCTGTAAAATTCTTCTGCACGTGTGTATGTCATTGAATTCCTCCTAAACAACTGGACCGATTTTGATGAAATGTTTCGTGTGTGTCTGAGTGGGTCCCTACATGGTTTATATTCACAATTAGACCATCTAAACCATAAGGTGTAGGAGTTCACCTGAAGTGAAAACTTAAAAATCGCTCTAGCGGTCAGAATTTACGATGTTTCACAACGAAACTTAGTATATCCTAGGTAGGTATTATCAAAAAATCAGCAAAATCCGACAATCAGAAGTGGAGGTTTACCTGAAATCCGAAATTAAAAAGTAACTAGTAACTGCCTAGTTTGTTTCGTCTCAGCGTATACCATACAATTTAATTCTGCCCGAGGACAGGTCTTTCACTGCAGTCATAGCATTTTCATGCTATGCTTTGCAGCTTTACTAGGGAAATATAGGTGTGGTAGCTTCCCATTGCTTTCCACACCGGTGATGGATGATGATGATGATGATGATAATGGTAAGGATGATGATGCTGATGGCAGGATGATGATGATGATGGCCGGATGATTTTTGGGGACCGTTGGGCCCTAAGCTTCCTGACATTTGTCTTACAGGTGAGGAAAAACCCCGAAAAAACCTCACCCAGGAGCCTGTCTCGACCGGGAATCCAATCCGGATCCGCTGCGTGACAAGGTTGCGCGCTACCTCGATACTACAGCGGTGGACTATATATATATATATATATTAGGGCATATTATCAATTTCTCTATGTCCGTGTTTAGACTTTTTTTTAATAAAACCAAGGAAGCCTTATAAAGTTTATTAAATAGATATATTTTATATTCAAATACAGGGTGCCCTGCTTGAAAGGTTTTGCAGAGGTGAATGAAAACTATTGCACGACAATGGGATGCTGCTGGAATAACACCGATCAAGTGTGCTTCCATTCGAATCCATCTCAGCTTAGCTACTCGGTTGATGGTTGGGTAGATAAAAACACAGCAAGAGATCAACTTTGCAGCAGCTTCTTGGATCTCACATCTCGACAATCAAAGTCTCCATATGGTCGTGACATTGCTACTCAACTTCGAGCAGCCGCTGTACCAGTCACAGAATCACATCTTCAAATTTTCATTTACAACAAAACAGCAGGCGAACCTGATTTTCCAGAGAGGATAGCATTCAGCGACACAACCTTCCAAGTGTCAATCTATGGCCCTGATTATTTATCTATCGAAATATCAAGGAAAGAAGATGAAAACTCTTATCTTTTATCCACTTCAAATGGTCCTTTGATTGGTTCAAACAACTACTGGGAATTAACAATACAATTTCAAAAAGATAGCAAAGTTTTTGGACTCGGTGAAATTGAACTAATTTCAAAACCAAAAGTTCTTTTTAATAATGAAAACAGAACTGGAGCTAACCCTTTTATAATGGTTTTGAATAACGATGGCAAAGCTCATGGCATTCTTTTTAATAACCCTGGGCCAATAGAATTTGAGTTATTGGAAAATTCAAATCTTTTGATAGTGAGATCATTGTCTACCGCTCATTGGGATTTCAGCGTATTTGCTGGACCAACTCCTAAAGATGTCATGAAGCAGTTTACAGAAAACAGACGTCCGATAGTTCCTCCTCAGTGGGCTCTTGGGTTTCACATCTGCCGGGATACTAAAGAAAATACTACCATAGATTATATCGATGCTTTTTTACAAAGTTCTATTAATTTGAGTTTGCCCTACGAGTCGGACTGTGTACAGGAATCACTTATGGGTAGTCTTAACTTCACATTGTCAGAAACTATGGAGATGGCTGTGGACAATTTGAGAAACTCCGGAAAGAAAATTTTAATATCACTTCAACCACAGGTGAGTTATAACTATAAGAACTCTTTAAGTTAATAATGTCAAATATTTAGAAATTACGAAAGAAATCTTTACATAAATTATATTTGACAATGAAACAGTCAACCATTGCTTATCGAAATCTACCTTGAAATTTCTCCCAGAGAAGCGTTATGATATACCAAAACCATTACCTAATTGTAATATTATTGTGTTTTCTTTATGTAATTGTAATGTTAATGTTCTTAGTGTATAATGCTATTGTGTTATTATTCAATTGTAATATTATTATTGTGTTTTCTTTATGTAATTGTAATGTTATTGCTATTGTGTTATTACTTAATTGTAATATTATTGTGTTTTCTTTATGTAATTGTAATGTTAATGTTTTTAGTGTATAATGCTATTGTGTTATTATTTAATTGTAATATTTTTATTGTGTTTTCTTTATGTAATTGTAATGTTATTGCTGTTTTTGTTTATTTTTTCTTTACACTAGTACCAATTATTACTTTATTGTAACGGACTGTCAACAGCACGTACGGCTTACTGCCCGTGCGACCCATATTTGTAAATAATATTGTAAATATCTTACTTTTTTGTCTAATAAAGTCCTACTACTACTACCAAAACCGTGTCCAAAAAATGATCTGCATTTTTAACTGGAAGATACAGAAATTGACGCTAGAATCCAGCAATGTCAACCAACTGTACGGTGAAGATGTACACCCTTAAAAAAATAAAGAGTCATCCGCAGATTCTCTCAACTGATCGGGGAACTTCGTGAGCGCTCGCAGAAGCCGTATTCACATCAACACGTTTTCAGTAATTGTACTGGATTGTTTGCTAGTTAACGCAGTGCACACTCAAGCAACATGAAAGAGAGAGCTTGGCTTGGTGTGTTTCCGTGGTCGAGAGGTTTAACATACATCATCTGCGTTCGTAACTTCACGGGTTTGATTCCCGTTCTACTTTTTTTAAACTGAATGTTAGAATAGCATTTCGCCTGTAATATAGTTTCATATTTAATTTTATATTTGAGTTTTATGACTTTAATACATATACACACAAAAACATGCATTAAAATCTTCTTCTAATAAATAAATGAGGAAAGAAAATATCTTCTAAAATGAAAACTTTAACAAAAACAAAAACAATATCGGCATCCCTCAGCATCTATTACCGCCCTCAATCTCCGGGGCATTCAGATTGCCTTGTGCCTATGTCCTTGTGTGTGCGCTGAGCCATGGTAAAACTCAATATGATTCATTATAAACAAACTTGTTAGAGGCCGTTGCTTTTGCGCAGACGTCTGCACATCACAGTTTATTGGATGCATTACATTAAAATTACCTAGAACAACCCTGAATGTGGTAAATGTAATTTTTACAATGAAATTGGCATTGATTCGATTCAAATGTTAAAATAAAATGTTGCATTTAATTCATAACACATTTTAATACAAATATCACGAAAAAAACTGTATAATTGAGGACGTGAACCTGCGACCTTCATTAACAGAAACAGTGACTGCATGCTTTACCGCTGACCTAACAGGACACACAGGAGTGTCTTCAGTTCATGCCACATAACACAGTAGCTCAGGGACCGCACCATTATGTCTACTTTCCTAGTTTGAACCCAGCGCTGTGTCGAGTAGGACTTAGAAGAAATATGCGTTCAAGATATGACTCATTTTTTTTTGTCTAAGGGTGTACATCCCTCCATGAGTTTTTTTTTGTTTGATAATGGATTTATTGCCTTCGGGTGTAAATTCCCGGAGGCAAATACTCTTATAATGGGAGACTTTAATGGTAGAACTGTGGGAGAAAATATAACTTTAGGGGCGGAAGAAGGAGAGGAAGATTTAAGAAAGGGACTTCAGGCGAGTAAGGATAGGGTTATTAATGTGTATGGGAGAGAACTTCTGACTTTTGCGACATTTATAACCTAGAAACACTAAACGGAAAATACGGGGAAGATATGGAAGGGGAACTTACATTCATAAACGGTAATGGAGGAAGTGTCGTGGATTATATGCTCTGCTAACAGAGTCTTATTTCTAGGATTGCATGAGTTAATCACTGAGTGGAATGAAGCGTAATGCGGCGCGAATGGCCGGTAGTGAGGGTTTTCCAGTCTGCCAATACAGGAGTTGTATTACTTCCCTTTAGTTTAAATTAGAGATTTGGCGCTGGATTTTAGCGCCTTGCGGTTAAAAATGACATATTTTGGACAAGTCCTTTGAACACAACACTTCTCTGGAAGAAATTTCAAGCTAGGTTTCGGAATGAAACGATTGACAGTTCCCTTGTTAGTTCAGTATCTCCGTTTGTTTGCACATTTACGTGTTCACAACTCTCTTTAATAGGTTCAGTTTGATTTCGTGTTGAAATGTACATCTGTGTTTTCAGGTGGAGTCCTCTATGGTGGACAATGATGAACTGTTTGTTCTGAACGAGACAGGACAGGTTTTTGTAAATGATTACAAAAATAAGTCAGTCAGTTTACTTGATTTCTTCAACAATAAGACAGGCAGCTGGTTGCAGGATAATCTTAAAACTCTTCAGGTAGAGGATTTCCTGGGAGGTTATGTCCTACAAGAAGACTGGCCAGCAGTTAACACTACACCATGTCATGACAGTGAAGCAATGGGGATGGACTATGTGCCAGGCGTGAGTATTACTACAGAGGTTTTCACGACTAGAAAATAGCATTGTTAGCAAACTTGTCCTTTTATGTGAGACTGGTTTATTAGTCAATTCATTTGAAATAAATCATTTAGTTAAATATGTATTCACGTAGACTTTCACGGCCGGAGTTGCTATCATGATCTTGAAGAAGATTTTCGGGCTGTAGGCCTCGCGAGACTCAAGACAACCCTTGAGGATGCCAGACGCAGTCTCTGGCGAAACGTCGGGGAACTACAAGCCTCACGACCACGGCCTACAGCCCGAAAATCTTCTTCAAGATCATCATTTAGTTAAATAGTTTTACCTACAACTTTGCCAAGAAAATAGGTGCCCGATATATGGAAAAAATACTATTAAGGAACTTATACTTATCACAAGAATGAAGAGAAATTGCATTGTGAAAATGTGGAAATTAAGAAAGCTGAACAATTAAAATATTTAGGATGAATTTTAGAACAGGATGGGAAAAGTTAGTGAAATTGAGAAAATAATGAATGGAGGAAGAAAAGTAATTGGATTTTTTTTGCAAACGCCCTAGGTTGTCTTTCGACATTCCTGGTGTTATCTCCTGGCATGGCGTATTTGTAACCCACTTCTGAGGTTGGGCCGCCTGGAAGGCGGGGTTACGTTGCCCCGATGATATGATGGGTGATGATGATAGTGGTGCGCCAGGAGAGTCCCTAAACCTAAGCTTAATCTAAATTCCAGTCCATGGTCAACACGCTTCGCATCCATATAATATAACTGGAAGAATAATAGTTTTATATATTTTCAGTTGAACGTTTTTTGAAAGGAGTTGGAACGAAAAAAGTCCCTGTAATGCAAAATAGCATGAATTTCCAGAATTGAGCCTATGTTTAATTTCTTTGTGCACCTCTTTCCTGCTTGTAATTATTGTTCCTAGGTATATGAATTCTTCAAAATTTCCCTCATTTTTTATTAACTGTCCATTTCTATTATATAATGTATACATATATATATATATATGTGTAAACATATATTTAGTTCTAAAGTAAAGTGATTCCACGACAGGCCTCGACAGGCCCTTGGGGTAGTGGGAGGTCAAGGCTCCCACTTTTTTTGGAGAATCGGCACTTGATGTCAGCCGGGTTGTCAGCCCTGCGTGACGGCCGCCTTTACCCCCAGAACAAGCGCCTGGTACTCATTTCCGTTAGAGGCTGAGTCGACCCCAGGGTCATGGTGCCGCGAGAGGGTTTGGGTCAGTTTAAAAATCCTGACCCCACCAGGGCTCGAACCCTCGACCTTCCGGCTTGTAGCGCAGTGTCTTACCCACTACGCTATGACGTGCCCCAAATTTAGTTCTAATATGTGTAAACATATAGCCTATTTAGTTCTATTGATGTTTATTTCAGTTTTTTCTTTGTTTCAGAAATAGCACCGATATGTATTCCTTTCTTTGCCAAAATATCATCTAGTTGTTGTTCTTTATGAGCAATTCCCTGAACGTTCCATGTAACAAATTTAAAAATGTTTTCTTTTTTCCATTGATTAGCCTTCTTCGTGTTCGTAAGTCGTCGTCATGGTGATCCGTCTGGCTTTTCCTTTTATCAGGCTTGAAAGCAATAGAATGTCCCACAACTAGTGCTAAGCAAGGAGGTGGTAAGTTCAGCGATGGGGTTGCCATCTTTAAGCATCTGGACCTGCTTCAATACTGCATTTACTCAGTATTAGTTGGAATGGTTATACCGCCATGACTCGGTCCCCAGAACCTCGTTTGTTAAAACAGGTTGCACCACGAGAAGGTGAGGTTTGAGAATTGATTAGGAGAGGTTATATGAGACACTTCACTACTCCTTGCAAAACCGCTTTCTCAGGCCGTAACAGTTCTTCTAGGACTAATACTTGGCAGGATGATGATGATGTTTATTTCAGTCCCAATTTATTAATGACCTAGGCATTTGAATTCTTCCTGTTATTTACATTATTATTATTATTATTATTATTATTATTATTATTATTATTATTATTATTATTATTAAATAATAGATTGAAGAATATATCTGACACACTCTTAGAAGAAGAACACGCAGGGTTTAGAAAAGGAAGATCCTGTAGTGATGTGTTTATTATAAAGAGACTAATTGAAAAGAGAAGAGAATTTAACCTGCCAACATATTTGTTGTTCATTGATTTTGAAAAGGCCTTTGACAGAGTAAATAGATCTATACTATGGGAAATAATGAAGGGACGAGGATATCCACACCATCTAATAAAATCAGTCCAAGGCTTATATGAAGAAACTAAAGTTGTGGTAAAAACTGATGGAAAAAGGTCAGAAGAAATTTTAATAAATCAAGGAGTTAGACAAGGGTGTAGTCTATTGCCCACTCTTTTTAATACATAGGTCTATATCGACGATATTATGAAACAATGGAAAATTATAATGCACAAAGGCCTTAGATTGAACAATAACTCAAGTATTAATAACTTACTTTTCGCCGATGATTTAGTCTTACTACACCGTGATGAAGATCTGGCTGCTTACAAACTAAATGCAATATGTAGTGATTATAATTTTAAAAATTCAATAAGTAAAACAAAAGTAATGACATTTTGTGGAAGAAATACTCTGCGTGCAAAAATAGTAATTAGAGACGAAATTATTTTACAAGTATTCCACTTTAAATATTTAGGATGTGACATCAGCTATGGGTATGATAAAGATATTGAACACAAAACACATCAGTTTCAAGCTATTTGTGGTACAATAAATAGAACATTGAATAATAAAGCCCATAAACAAACAAAAATTAAATTTTATAAAACAAAGGCTGTCCCTGTCCTTTTGTATGGGAGTGAATCTTGGATTACCACTACCAAACAAGAAAGTAAAATCCAAGCAGCCGAGATGAAATTTTTAAGAAGAGTAAAAGGCTGCACTAGAATGGACCAGATAAGAAACGAGGATATCCGTGAAGAACTGCAGATCTACTCCATAAAAGAAAATATATTTAACAACAAGATACAGTGAAAGAACATGTAGAAAGAATGGAAGAAAGAAGATTACCAAATAAAATCTTCCATTATTTTCCAAGAGGAAGAAGAGATGTCGGACGTCCTCGGAAGAGATGACCTTAGATCTATTAGTGAAGACGGAAAAGGCAACTCTTGCCTAAACCAGGAAGTGAAGAAGAAGAAGAAGAAAAAGAAGATTATTATTATTCCTATTATAATCATTATTATTGTTATTATGTTATAAATATTTTACAGGGATCGTTATCAAATGGGACTCTGTGTTGGACAACGAGGCATGGAGAAATTCATCATTATCTGATACACAATGAGTATGGTCTTAAGTTCGCTTCCAGTCTAGATGTATCGAAAGATAAAATAGTCCTGAGTACTTCAACATACACTGGCAGTGGCACAGTGGGCGGCAGTCACGCTCATGTCCAAAATAAAGTCACCTGCACTTGGGACAACATGGCTACAGCACTCAAAGTCGTCTTGGGGCTAGGATTGTCGGGGATTCCTTTTTCTGGAGGTGGCCCCATCTGCGGCAACACTGGGAATTACGATGAGGAACTATGTCTTAGGTGAGTTTATTTCAACCGCAGACAAAAGCGGACATAAGTACTCCATTCATCCTTGAACTAAGACATTTTTTTTTCAATTATTCCATGTAAACTTTCATAAGACTCATGATACGTTCCGTTGAGGTATTATTCAAAATTAAAATACAAAATTATGGAATATTCACCTAAAAGGTGATTCTCCTCAACTTTATTAGTATGTCCGTCGCCGTGGAGTAGTCGGTAGAGTCCCTACCTTCCACTCCGGGACCCGGGTTCGATTCTCGGCGTGGTAGGGGATTTGTTAATCTCCACCTTGGGTCTGGGTGTCTTGTCCTTATGTCTATATGTGAGAATAACAAAAAGGTAAAACAAGAAGGCAAACAGTGTAACCGAAAAGGCGGGGGGGGGGAAATAGTTATTTAACTGTAACGCTTTCAGGACTAGTCCCATCATCAGCAGGATTCAAAACTGGTGTTTCACTGAAGATCTGGTAGAGCAACAACGACCATCTGATAAACGAAAACGAGCCCAGTACATGTAACCCTCTCTACCAGATCTTCAGTGAAACACCAGTTTGAATCCTGCCGATGACGGGACTAGTCCCGAAAGCGCTACAGTTAAATAACTAATAAAGTTGAGGAGACGGGCCCGTTCAGGTGAATATTCCAGAATTTGATATATATAGAGATAGATATATATATATATATACACATATCGTCCTGTCTATAAATAAGAGATCAGATTTAGTAGGCCTCAAAAAAAAAAAGGAAACTATTGAGATGGCTACAGGTTTAGTTTAGAGAATTTGTGAGGAGATTTTTGGAATATCAAGAGTCCCTGCAAATGTATAAAAGCATGCATTACATTTGATCAACTACCAGTATCCGTTTTTCTTGATGATAGTCCTGGCATCCTATAATTTCTGTTGCATCTTCCAAAACAGTTTTCCTTGCTCTTCCTCTTAATATTCTCCCTTCTAAGAAGTAGCTTTGAAAAATCGTTTATGTGATAAAACAATCTATCACTGAATTTAGGCTAAACCTTAAATTATCCAATTTACCCTGTTAAGATACATTTGTAGAAAAACGAATGAGCTGAAATTTCTTAAATTTCTGTTGAGTTACACAATACACAGTAATAATAACTTACAGTTAAAAATTATTTTGTTTTCATTGCGGTCCGAGAAATTAGAATAATTTGCACGAAAAACTGGTGTTTCACCAGTTTGCCCAATAAAAATAACCCGAAATAACGAAATTAAAGGACAAACTTCAGATTTGTCCAACCCCAACATCCCTCCAGGAGTAGAACTGCTTACATGTCTCATTCTACAGACAACGGAAGTTTTGGACCACAGAGAGATGAACACACAGGTGAATGGAGAATACTACATAACATTGAGCTACACGTTCTTTATAGGAAACCATATACATGGTGTAACATAACTCAACGGAAAAATTTCAGGAATGAGTTCCTCATATGGAGAGAATAAAAAAGTGTATTACAACATGTGTCCGGAAATTGATAATTACTGAGTTATTCGAACTTTTATGAATGTTAGATTATTAATGTTTACAGTAGTTATTGACAGTCTGTTTTTGTTGATTGTAGGCTGCTGTGATGTACACAAATGAAGAGCAGCTGCCTGTATTGAACATTTCATCTGACAGAACAGAGCGCTCCAACAAGTCCCTTGCATTTTTGTCGCCATGTACTAACATTCATAAAAGTTCGAATAACTCTGTAATTATCAGTTTCCGGACCCATGTTGTAATACACTTTTTTTATTCTCTCCATATGAGGAACTCATTCCTGAAATTTTGCCGATGAGTTATGTTACACCCTATATAATAAGAACAGTTAAGTCTCGTAGACTGCGATGGGCAGGACAAATGGTACGAATGGGGAATGAAAGGGGTGCATGGAAGCGTCTTGTAGGAAAATCAGAAGGAAAACGTCCAGTTAGAAGACCAAGAATGAGATTGGAGAATAACATTAGCTATGATTTGAGGGAAGTAGATTATACAGGGGATGATTGGAAAACATTAAATCAGGATAGGGATGTATGAGGTCCGTGCGACCATGAACCTACTGGTTTGAAACAACAAGTGGGCTAGTTAGTTAGTTATATTTAAATTAATATTGGGAAGTAAATATTATGAGGTTATATCATTAATAGTGAGTGGAGAACTTATTTTTAACGACTCACCTCATGTAATTTCAAATTTCTTTGATACCGGCAGTTTCAGACAATATCTTGTCCCACTTCGGTCATGGCTTCCACTGATGAAATTCTCTGGTTGTTGATTTCTCTAAGGACATCACCTCTTGTGCTGCCATCTTTGGTTGGGATTATAAACTTTGTAATTAAAATTTTATCCACCGGAATATCGAAGTTAATTTAATTACAAAGTTTATAATCCCAACGAAAGATGGCAGCACAAGAGGTGGTGTCCTTAGAGAAATCAACAACCATTGAATTTCATCAGTGGAAGCCATGACTGAAGTTGGACAAGATATTGTCTGAAACCGCCGGTATCAAAGAAATTAGAAATGATATGGGGTGAGTCGTTCAAAATAAGTTCTCCACTCACTATTAGTTAGTTAGTACTTGTTTACATTGCAGGTGGTACCTGATGAGTTCAATGCTTCCACTGATGAGAGTGTCCTCCTCGCTACCTCTTCGTGATCCTGCAAACATCGCTAAATTCAACTCTCCAATAGCAGATGCTATACAACGGCGATATTCTCTGATCTCCTACTTCCACTCTCTATTTTTGGAAGCCAACATGACAGGAGTACCTGTCGCCAGACCCATGTTTTTCGAGTTCCCGGCTGACAATAAGAACTGGGACAGATATGATCACTTCATGGTAGGATCAGCTCTTCTAGTTCGACCGATGTTCCTACCAAGTCAAGTGTCTGTTCAGGTTTACTTACCCAAGGAAGACATTCCCTGGTACCACTTGCGAGGCGGCCATAAGCTCAACAACGGTTCCGGAGGATATGAAATTAGTGTGTCCAGTCTGCCTACAGACCTTGTGATATTGGTTCGAGGAGGATACATCATTCCTTTGCAGGTATGTAATAGTTATTTAATATTAAATTATCATAAGTAATGCCACGAGTGATTTCCAAATTATCGATAAATTCACGACTCACGAAGTGACACTCCAGACAATTCTGCCGGCTGTGCGGGTCATCTAACTCGCTATGGGCGTCTCAACCGCGAAATTCAAACGTCGCTATGCGAATGTAACAATGTGTTATCTTTGGTTTCAGGAAGAAGTACAATTAAGCGTAAGCGATACTATCTCCACACCCTACACTTTAATAGTTGGGTTGAACTGCTCTGAAGATGGTTCCTGCAGAGCATCTGGTGACCTGAGGTCAGAAGACTACAGTTTGAACTTCACATCTACAGAGTCCACATTAAATATTGAAGCTAATTGTTATACTCAAGTGTCACCTGTACTGGACAGTATCTTGGTATACGGGTTAGAAGCTACAAGTGGTAAAAGTTTGGATTTTGAAATAACTCCGCAGGACTGTGTCCATGGGAATAAAACAGCAGAGATAATAGAACAAGACTATGTACTGAAATTTACTTTTCTTTCAGTGGACTTGTGCTGTGGGCAAATATTTATCAACTGGGCCATCAGTTAAATGAGATAGCTGGAGTAAAATCCCAAATACCTGCTGTAATAGAATCATCCAACATGAAAACAGCCTAGACTCAATACTAAATTTTATAGTATGTTTTTTTTTTCTCTTCTCTAACTCCTCACATAATTGGATCAGTTTTCTATGTGTAATTTAACAAAGTTGCAGTTAAAATTTTACTGTTTACAACAGGGAATATATATATATGTGATTACCCTAACTATAGTACAAAGCAATAAAACAAAAACTGAAAAAAATACACTCTTTTCAAATTGGATGATTCAATTACGGCTTTTATATATGGCTTTAATTGTAATTTATTCCAATATAATACCTTATCTCACATAGGGTCGGCTTTTATAATAATAATAATAATAATAATAATAATAATAATAATAATAATAATAATAATAGTAACAAAAATAACAATAATAACAACAATATTATTAACAACAATGATAATAGTAAAGTAAAGTGATCCCACAACAGGCCCGGAGGCCCTTTGGGTAGTAGGAGGTTAAGGCTCCCACTTTTTCTAGACAATCGGCACTTTATGTCAGCCGGGTTGTCAGCCCTGCGTGACGGCCGTTTTTAACCCCAGAACAAGCGTCTGGTACTCATTTCAGTTAGAGGCTGAGTCGACCCCAGGGCCATAGTGCCGCCAGAGGGTTTGGGTCAGTTTAAAAATACTGACCCCAACGGGACTTGAACCCTCGACCCTCCGGCTTGTAGCTCAGTGCCTAAACCACTACGCTACGGCGTAATAAGAGTAATAACACTAATTTACTGGCACAATCGACTGTATAACTTACAATTTACATATTAGACTCTTTTCCTGTAGACCTTTCAACAAGAAAAAATACCTCGTACAACAAGGAACGCCAACCCCAGATTTACTGGATATATATATATATATATATATACACATACATACAATAAGCGAAATTATGGGTGTAAAAGAGGAGCCGGACATCATAGACATTATAGAAAATAAAAGATTGCAGTGGTATGGTCATGTCAAAAGAATGCCAGAGCAAAGATTGCCTAAAATTGTTATGGAATGGATCCCAATGGAAAGGAGGAAGAGAGGAAGACCGAAGAAAACTTGGATAGAAGGGGTACAAGCAGCTATGAATATCAGAGGAATGGAGGAAGATCAATGGATGGACAGAGAGGAATGGCGTTTGGTTTCCGGAAGACGGCGGCAGCTGTCATGATACCGGATGATGATGATGATATATATACACACAACACTGCATGTGTTCCTTATATTAAGTATACTGAATTGTGCATGAATATGAATGTTGAAATATTCATTTTTATATGTTTGTACTATTATGGAAGATTTATAGAAAAACATTTACAGTAATAGTCCGAGATCCGGCTGCAAGATTACTATGTTCATCGAGTGTATGAACAAAATCAATTTTTTTTCATAAAAATTGTTAATTACTGAGTACATTTTTGCCGAGTTGCCTATTAAAATTCGGCCGCCAGTATGTTTAATTAAAATATAATTAATGCATTTATTCGAAATAATTTGATTCACTTGTTATTAAAATAAATTATAATCCAGTTCGCAGAAATCGATGTATAAAGTTTGAAAAGTTTTGGTTGCCATTGCACACTTGACCATAAACCTCCTCGCGGCTACAGCAGGCTGTGACACCAATCAGTAATAAAATGGCGGTAAGTAGGTATTTATTGTTTTATATTGTTTCAAATAAAGTTCAGTTCATTTAAAATGCTGTGTTTCGTATAATGTATATTAACACTACCTTTTGGATATATTTTTGTAGTTGAATATGGAATTTTATTGCCTTTTTTTTCAGAATAAAGAAAATACATATGCATTTACATTGCGCACGGGCCTGCTTGGCCGTACGTGCATTATTTTTCCATGAATAAAAAAATAAAACTAATAATATAAACAAATACCTACAAATACACCTGTATCAAAAAACAATAACAGGCTACATATAAGTAAAATCTATGTCTGCACTAAATCAAAATAATACATATCTACATTCATCCACATTCCGTACATTAATATTAAAAAAAATGCTAGAAAACAAATTAGAAAAAAAAAAGCACACACACATACACCCACACATATACACACCGCACGCTCATACCCCCCTCCCCCCGTCCCTGCAGACATTAAGTGCACTATCAGACTATTCAACTTATCAGACCTACTTATTATATAACAACATTGTACGTCGTATACATAGAGGCAGTGGTTTTACTTCCCGCTGCGATGGAACAATATAAAACAATAAATACGTACTTATCGTCATTTTATTACTGATTGGTGTCACAGCCTGCTGTAGCCGCGAGGAATTTTTACGGCCAAGTGTGCAATGACAACCAAAACTTTTCAAGCTCTATACATCGATTTGTACAAAGTGGATTATAATTTATTTTAATAACAAGCTAATCATATTATTTCGAATAAATAAATAAATTATATTTTAATTAAACATACTGGCGGCCGAATTTTAATAAGCAACTCGGCAAAAATGTATTCAGTAATTCACAATTTTATAAAAAAAAAATATTTTGTTCAAACACTCGATGAACGTAGCAATCTTGCAGCCTGATCTTGGACTATTATAAATGTTCAAGCTATTTATAAACTGATAATTCGGAATAAAAGTGTTTATAAACTATAAGCCACTTTTTCGTCAAAGAGCTGGGGCAATTACTCTGACCACTGCACGCCACTGAGTTCTTATTCAAAATATTCAAATATTCTCTTCACAGTACCCTCTACTACCCTAGGAATATGTATATGAAATTTCGAACACTCTGTATATCAGTGGTGTCCAATTATAACGAACAAGGGGGCTGCAAATATTTTCTAATCAGATGGAGGGCTGTAAATTGAAAATAATATATATATATATATATATATATATATATTAATCAATGCGATCGCATTGTCATTTACATATTCTGGCAATATCTCCTGGCATGACGTTATTGGTAACCCACTTCTAAGGTTGGGACGCCTGGAAGGCAGAGTCACGCTGCCCCGATGATAGGCCTATATGATAGGTGGTGATGATGATGGTAATGATACGCCAGGAGAGGCCTTAATCCCAAACTCAATGAATACGTTAATAATGATGATGATGGCCAGATGATGTTCAGGGACCGTTTGGGCATTAAAGTTTCCTGACATTTGTCTTATAGGTGAGGAAAACCCCGAAAAAAAAATCATCACCCAAGAAACTTGTCCCGACCGGGATCGCTACGTGACCTCGAGACAACAGAGGTTAAATTGACAATAATGTCATGTGACGTAATATTGAACTTTATAATATTAGTAGTAGTAGGACTTTATTAGACAAAAAGTAAGATATTTACAATATTATTTACAAATATGGGTCGCACGGGCAGTAAGCCGTACGTGCTGTTGACAGTCCGTTACAATAAAGTGATAATTGGTACTAGTGTAAAGAAAAACAAACAAAAACAGCAATAACATTACAATTACATAAAGAAAACACAATAAAAATATTACAATTAAATAATAACACAATAGCATTATACACTAATTATATAATATTATCATTCTGGTGTCGACTTTTATTTTGAGTGGAAGCAAAAATGGCTCAAGTAAAATTTAAGGATTGAGAAATGTGAATATGTTATGTTTAAACGAACATAATCAGTGATATTTAATAAGAAGAATTGATGTATATTACATATATGGTGAAGAATGTTACCATCGCAATTTATTTAGTCTTCTTGGATATTCAAATTTAGAATACATTTGAATTTTTTTTATCAAGCAACAAGATTCTATGAAACGTCTCCTGTATACTAACCCCTGGCAAGAGAATCCATAGCTCTATTCCAATTAATCCAAAATTAATTCTTGATCCAAACCTAAACCCAACCAGAAATCCTGGGACACAATTCCTTCATCAAATATATATACGCCCAGTTGGTACACCAAGAATGAGGTGACTTAATAACATTAACTATACAGTGAATGATTGGAAAACATTAGCTCAGGATAGGGACGTATGGAGGGCTTATGTCCGCGCGGCCATGAACCTACTGGTTCGATACTGCCAGCGAGTTATATATATCCATCCATCCATAGTAATTCTACCCGAGGGCAGATCTTTCACTGCAATCATAGCACTTTCATGCTATGCTTTGCAGCTTTACTAGGGAATTATAGGTGTGGTAGCTTTCCACATCGGTGAAGGATGAGGTTGATGGCCGGATGATTTTTGGGGACCGTTGGGCCCTAAGCTTCCTGACATTTGTCTTACAGGCGAGGAAAAACCCAGAAAGAAAACTCCACATAAGAGCCTGTCCCGATCGGGAATATATATATGTATATCGGCCGCGGTGGACTAGTGGTTATGGTTCTTGCCTCTGGTCCCGAGGGTCGCGGGATCAAACCCGGACGGGGTCGATGGATTTTTTTAAGGATGGAAAAATCCAAGGAGCAAGTCCTCCGGGAGGGACTTTAAGCCGTGGGTCCCGAGTCTGAAGATTTTCAGGCTCGTAAAAAATCCTTAAGCCTGAATGGAAAGGACTCTAAGCAAAATTTACCGAATTTTCCCGTTCTACTACTACCTTGGTTTCCTAGATGTCAGTATGAGGCGGAACGCTGACCACGGACCATTCAAAAAATGACATCTATACGAAAACAAGTGTAACTAAATTAGTATGGTTCAAATTCATCCCTATAGGGGGAGAACGCCTAAATATCTGTTAAGGGAAGACATGGGCTTTATATATATATAAAAGTCAATTGCTATATCGAACCCATAGACTCATGACCGCGCGGACATAAGATCTCCATACATCCCTATCCTGAGCTAATGTTTTCCAATAATCCCCTTCATAATCTACCTCCCTCAAATTATGGTTAATGTTACTCTCCTTCATCATTCTTGGTCTATCAACTGGGAGTCTTCCCTCTGGTTTTCCTACAAGAAGCTTCCATGCAACTATGTCGGTGCGGCGGTAGCTTCGCTGCTGAAAGAGTTACCCAAGCCGGACAGGTCAATGGCAATAATACAGACGAAACAAAGTACCTTGGTCCAAAGAGTGACGATATTTCACCGTAAAAATACAACCGTCAAGAAACGCGGACATGGGTACCACTGGGGAAAAATTCTTCGGTGGTAAAATAATCCCCCATTCGTTTCTTCGGTCGGGGACTAATTATGTGAATCCATGCCAAAGGCTCAATCACAGGAACATGGAATGTTAGGACTTTATATATAATATATATGACACGAAAAGAAAAATAAATGCCTGGTTCGGGATTTTGAACCCGAGTCTCTAAACTCTGTATGTTTAGCGCTCTAACCATCTGAGCCACTCAGGAATCCTAACACAAACATTTATTTTTCTTATATATGTAGTATTCTCAATAAATTTACACGAGAGGTTGAGGGATATCGTTCCAACTGCCATCAATTGGCCACTATAACAAATATTTAAACCGACAAACTCTGGGAGGTTATGGGGGATACCAAAACAAATGTTTTTCCCTAATGCCATTTTTTCCTATGATGGTTATTTAAACCGGTAGAGGGCGTATTACGCTCTTCAGTTGTCATGACTGCAATGCAATTGATGGTAGGAATTGTTTTGTCCACCAGTGTAGTAGTGAATTGTATCTGTTTACTAATGGAGCGATACACATGGAGTGAGTATACTGATATGTGTGGGCCGGTGTTGTTGGGGACTGTTTAATTGGGACATAATTCCTACCTAGGCCATTAAATGGCAGGCACTATTACAATTTTCTCGCCAGAGCATTGCTAGAATTGCTGGAAGACGTCCCGCTTCATACAAGACAACGCATGTGGTTTCAACATGACGGGGCGCCGGCACATTTCAGTCGTCGTGTGCGTCGATTCTTGAACCAACGGTTTTCAGAAAATTTGATTGGCAGAGGAGGTCCTGTACCATGGCCTGCTCGATCCCCAGATATGACCCCTTTGGAATTTTTTGTGTGGGGGAGAGATGCGCAACCTTGTTTACACAACTCCTGTTGCATCAGAAAATGATCTGGTTGCCCGGATAGTAGCAGCAGCAGCAGGAGCAATTAACGATACTCCTGGAGTTTTTGCCCGCGTTAGACAGAACATGATCCGCCGGTGTAACCTTTGTTTACATGTCAATGGAGGCATTTTTGAACCTCTATTGTAATTTAAGTAACTGCGCTGTGTTAATGTGTTGTCTCTTGGTAATAAAAAATGCAAAAGTGTTTGTTGGTTTAATTAATTTGCCGCTAGAGAAATCTTCCTCTACCGGTTTAAATAATCCTCATAGGAAAAAATGGCATTAAGGAAAAATATTTGTTTTGGTGTCCCCTACAACCTCCCAGAGTTTGTTGGTTTAAATAATTTTCAGGCTGTATGTTATCGTACCAAAATTGTAATCAAGAAGTTCACTTTCCTTACTACTTATGAAAAAAAAATTTTACAGGTGAAATGAAGAAAAAGTCCCCATTTTTAAAGTTATATTTAGCAGACGATTATTTTTTACATAGCTTTTATAAACTTGTTTAACGAAGCTAATTAACCTCTAACCTTTGTGACAAAGATATTTAATTAAGGTTATATTTTACCTTAATTATCTCCGTTAAACAGAGCAGCACAATGTGACCTTCTCTATATATAATGAGGCCAACCAGATATTTTTTAATGATGCTGGATTTTTTATTTATTTTGTTCTAAATTTGATACTAGGTATGGAGCGGTTCACTTCTGTTGTTTGGTCATTGCCTCAGATACAACTGGTTCGATCCCAGGTGGGAGATATTTCCTGGATGAGATTTTATCCCGCGGTTTTACTCATCTGGGAGACAAACGCCAAGAAAACTTTAAGGCCCAAATAATACTCAAAGAGTATTTGGCCACCATATCATTCATAGCATATTCACATTGTTAGTATGAATGTATGAATTAAAGGTGTATTTTATCTCAAATGTTCGTGATGTCTTGGAAGTGGCCCTTGCATTGACATATCACTCATCAAGGGAGTTCCTCCATAATCTTGTGTGCTCAAAAAGTGTATATGTGCAGTCAAGAATTAAAAAGAAAGCTGGGTTCAACTGCACTTCTACTAGCGCTTGATTTTTCAGTTATATTGTTGTAAACTATAGCTCTTCTTATGTATTTACTAACATTATTCAATATTTTAAACTTTTTAAAACAATTTTTATAACATTGTTAGACAATTTTGGAGCATTTATTTACATATGAAAATCACAATATTATGACACTGTTAGACAATATTGTGATGCTAGTTATTTTCTCCACAGAGTATATTACTTAGTCTATGATTTTCTATCGTTGTTTTGGGTTCTCGGTGGTTGGATCAGCGTTAGGGAGTGATAAGTAAGTGTACACCCATTTTTAATAAACGTTTGGTAATTTTAATATTATTAATATTTCTTAACAAAGATTTGGGGATTTATTGCAAACATTGGTCATTTAAATTTCATGGCGACGGATAGTAATTGAGGATGATAATCGATATGTGGTTCGATTTGGGTTATCGCTGGCTTTATAAACTGTGGCGCATGCACACTGTTGTTCTATACTTACTTACTTACTCACTGGCACTATCGAACCCGTAGGTTCATGGCCGCGCGGACATAAGCTCTCCATACATCCCTATCCTGAGCTAATGATTTCCAATCATTCCCTGTATAATCTACTTCCCTCAAGTCATAGTTAATGTTGTTCTCCCACCTCATTCTTGGTCTACCAACTGGGCGTTTTCCCTCTGGCTTTCCAACAAGAAGCCTCCATGCAAGTCTCTCATTACCCATACGTGCAACATGTCCTGCCCATCGCAATCTACGAGACTTAACTGTTCTTATTATATCTGGCTTCCTATAAAGACCATGTAGTTCATTGTTATGTAGTCTTCTCCATTCACCTCTCTGTTCATCTCTCTTTGGTCCAAAAATTTTCCTAAGAACTTTATTCTCAAATACTCGTAATCTCCTTTCCTCCCTTAAAGTAAGAGTCCATGTTTCGCACCCATATAATATAACTGGTAGAATAATAGTTTTATATATTTTCAGCTTAACGTTTTTTGAAAGGAGTTGGGACATCAAAAGTCTCTGCAATGCATAATGGCATGCATATCCAGAATTGAGCCTATGTTTAATTTCTTTGTGCATCTCATTCCTATTTGTGATTATTGTTCCTAGGTATTTGAATTCAGCCACTTCCTCAAAATTTCCCTCATTTGTCATTAGCTGTCCATTTCCATTATATACTGAATTTCTACGTGTGACCATATATTTAGTTTTACTGATATTTACCTCCAGTCCTAATTTCTTAGTGTTACTCAATAGTGTGTGCGTGTTGGCCTTTAGTATCTCCTCGCTATCGGCCAGTAGTACTACATCATCATAAGTAATGCCACGAGTGATTTCCAAATTATCGATAAATTCACGACTCACGAAGTGAGGAGTGAATTTATCTAGAGAATTTGGAAATCAAGAGTGGCATTTGTTAGGACTATTTAACGAATAAAATAAAGCTGTTTACTCACAAATCATTATTTAACTACAGTTATTTAAAAATATTTTTATATTTAAAGTAAACGGTGATGTTTGAAAACTAATGAGAAACGATAGGTAGCCTACGCTTCTACTGCTTCTTTTGTTTATCACTGCAACCAGATCATACTATTTATTGCCAAAGGAACGCAATATTGTAAGAATGCTCTCTAGTGGAGAAAAAATGAAACACATCAATCTGTATATTAATTCATTTTTGATGTCGTATACATTTAAGAAAGTGCAAACAGTGGTTTCTTTTTTTGGTGGTATAATCAATTGCTACAAATGTTGACATGTAAGCACTATTATATACAATCTGGTAGCCGTATTTGTTATAGGCTCAGTCACTGCAAAATAACGGTCAGACCTGTTCAGAATATTAAAAAGGAGGAGCTTTGCTTAATATATGATAATCCTAACGTTGATAATTATTTCGTGAAACACGTCTCTGATTGGTTGTAATACAGAAATCATTGAAACGTGATTGGTCATTGACTCCCATTTGGGGCATGAGTTAAATAGTCAGCATAAACTAACAGCTTATTAATACCATTGAGTTGCAAGCCATTAATATTTTTTTAACAAAGATATGGGGATTTATTGCAAACTTTGGTCATTTAAATTGCATAGCGACGAATGGTAATCGAGGATAGTAATCGATATGTGGTTCGATTGTGGGTTATCGCTGGCTCTATAAACTGTTGCGCATGCACACTGTTGTTCTATAGGACTTTGAAAATATTTCACGCTAGTTTAAGTGCAGTTTTTCCGAAAACTGTCCCGATAGACTTTGTTCTTGTAAGGCTCGTATGTAATGGGGATGTAAAAATACTGTCAACGATTGAAAACCGAAACGTAGCTTGAAATTTCTCCCAGAATAGCGTTGTGATATACCAAGGCCATGTCAAAAAAAACTGCCGGTTTTAATTTCAAGGCACAGAAATCGAAGCCAGAATCCTGCAATGGAAATCCACTTTACGGAGGAGATGGGCTCCCAGCATGGGTAAGAGCGGAGTGGTGTGAAGCGGGATGGGGCGGACGGCAGATAGTGAGGGTTTTCCAATCTATCAACTCATGTGTTGTATTACTTCCCTATAGTTTAAATGAGACATTTGGGGCAGGGGTTTAGCGTCTTCCAGTTAAATACGGCAGATAGTTTTTAGACACAGCTTTCGTACATCAGAATGCTTCTCTGGAAGAGAATTCAAGGTAAGTTTCGACATAGAATTATTGACAGTTCAATTGTAAAGTAGAATAAAAGAAAGACATAGCGGCATATTATGGTAAGTCTATTAATTTGTAAATAAATCTGTTAAAATACATTATTTTTTTATATTTCTGTACGGATTATAGCTACATCTACTTTTTGTTAAGTTGTATATATATATATATATATATATATATATACACAATTTGCCGATGATCAACTGGTTTTAGCGCAAGACAAATTTGATATGGAATTCATGATAAAAAGGTTGAAAAGTACATATGAATCATGGGGTCTCACAGTAAATCTACAAAAAACAGAATATCTGGCAATAAATAGCAATGAAAGAGAAAATTTAATATTGGAAAGAAGGAATCCAAATAAAGCAAGTGAAACAAACTAAATATTTGGGAATGATTATGGATAACATCGAAGGTATAGGAAAAGAGAACATAAAACATAGAATTGAATTGAGTAGCAAAATAATATCATCATTAAATTCCATATTGTGGGATAAGCATATTTGGAAAGACACAAAAAAATATATTGGTAAAACATTGGTGGAATCTGTTGCAATGTACGGAAGTGAGGTATAGTCAATCAATAAGTACTACAAAAATAGACTAATAGCTCTAGAAATGGATTATTTACGAAGAAGTGCCAGAAAGTCTAAATTAGAACGTGTCACAAATAAGGAAATTAGAAACATAATGGAAGCAGAAGAAAGCACAATTGAAAGAATTGAGGAAAAGGAATTAAAGTGGTTAGGACATGTTTTAAGAATGGAAGATGAGCGATGGCCGAAGCAACTATATGAATGGCATCCAAACAGAAAGAAGAAAAGAGGAAGACCAAGGTTAACATGGAAGGAAAACATGAAGACAGTAATGCAAGCTAGAGGGCTAAGCATCGAAGATGCCCAAGACCGTAGGCTTTGGAGGTTTGGCACGGGAAGACGGCAGCAGCTGTAAAAACCCGAAGATTATATATATATATATATATATATATATATATATATATATATATTAAATACCCTATACCTAGCAAAATTGTTTTGGATGATGAAATTTTAGAACGAGTAAACGAATTTTAATTATTTGGGTTATAATTTAACATTTCAAGATGAAGCTGATATATCAAAGAAAATCACAAATTTTACAAAAACAATGGGATAATTAACAATATAATGAAACCATTTTTAGTACAGAAGAACACACGATTACGGCTTTATAAGGTTCTCACAAGACCAGTATTAAGATATGGTAGTGAAGCATGAGCAATACGAAGAAGAGATGAAAGCCGATTAAAAGCAAATGAGATGCGATTTATGCGCCGTACAGCAGCCTACACAAAGTGGGATCATAAAATAAATGAGCAAATTATGGAAGACTTGGATGTAGTACCCATTCTTCACCACATACAAAACTACCAGAAAAACTAGAAAGCCTAACTTCAACGAATGCCGTCTCATAGAATTCCAAAAGTCATACTTCACTACTGCCCGCAAGGCAAAAGATCGATGGGACGTCCAAAAAAGCGCTGGATGGAAAATTCCTCTTTGAGACCGTAACAGGCCACACGGCCTAATTCTTGCATGTCTGATGATGATATATTTTAAATTTAAGAACAAATTATCATAAGTAATGCCACGAGTGATTTCCAAATTATCGATAAATTCACGACTCACGAAGTGAGGAGTGAATTTATCTAGAATTTGGAAATCAAGAGTGGCATTTGTTAGGACTATTTAACGAATAAAATTAAGCTGTTTACTCACAAATCATTATTTAACTATAGTTATTTTAAAATATTTATATATTTAATGTAAACGGCGATGTTTGAAAACAAATGAGAAACGATAGGTACGCTTCTACTGCTTCTTTTGTTTATCACTGCAACCAGATCATACTATTTATTGCCAAAGGAACGCAATATTGTAAGGAGGAGCTTTCTTTAATATGGTAATCATAACACTGATAAATATTTGGTGAAACACGACTCTGATTGGTTGTAAAACAGAAATCATTGAAACGTGATTGGTCATTGACTCCCATTTGGGGCATGAGTTAAATAGTCTTCAAAATTAAATTTGTAAAATTGAATGTAGCATTATTCTGAATTTAATAAACTAATGATCTACTTGGTGATAAAATCGTAAAGCATGTAGTCAATGTACCCAATTCACCAATTAAAAATTAAGAGTATTTTTTTCCCCCCAACATGTTTCAACAGCGAAGCTGTCATTTTCAAGACTAAATATTGACTAAAGACAAACATGGTAAATGAGTAAACAGAATCCAATTAAAAACAAACTACATCACATGACATAATAAATTACACAAACTGTATGACATTTAACCCTTTTTTCTTTCAATTAAAGAGAAGAGGGCGCTGTATGGAATAGGGCCCTTGTCTTTATTTATAATTTTGTCCTTATTTTTATAGATTTCTAAACTTTCAAGGGCGTCAAGGAATTTGAAATTAATGACCGAATGAAGAAGCCTAAGGTTACTTTTATCGATAACATGCCCAAATCAGAAATATGCTGAGCAACTCCAGATTTTTTAATTCAATTGAATCTGGTTAAAATAGATCTTCATGTTTGTCCAACATATTTCCCATCACAGTCATTACATCCAATTTAATAAATACCGGATATTTTCAAACAATCGACTTTATTTTAGGGGTTGCCAAAAATACTATTTAATATCAAACTGGAAGTATAAACTAATTTAGTATCTAATCCTTTTTTATTATTATTCTGAATGTTGATACAAGGCTTTCTGATCTACACGCGGCTACGAAAAGATTGGCCGTCAAAAATGACAAGATGAAGTATCCAAAAATGTTTGAAAACAAGGAAACAACTCACTACTATTACTTTTTTGCGTGATAGTGCGTTTTGTCGTACTTACAACAATGGCGACCATGATTGAAAGTTCAACTTCCTACATTTCGGGATTGCCAACCTAAATAACTGTACTGTAATATTACATTTACACCCACGTGCGGGAAGTAAAACCATTGCCCTCTATGTATACTGTATATACAAAAAATATCCAAAAAGCAGTATTAATATACATTATACGAAACAAATCACTGCATATTAAATTAACTGAACTTTATTTGAAACAATGTAAAACAATAAATACGTATTTGCGGCCATTTTATCAATAATAATGGTCTCACGGCCTCATGTACTTTCAACTATAAACATTGCCTGCACTGTTAACATTACTCAATTGTTTATAATGACCGCACATATTTCCAACGAAGATATTATTTTACTACTATTTATTATTTTGAAAACACCATCGTGCAAAAAAATAATGTACAACGCACGTTTGTGAAGTGTTTTACTGAATCTCGAAAATTAAAAACCTCGCTATCGCTCGATTTTTAAACATTTTCCTAGATTCTGTAAATACCACTTCCCAACCTTGCATCGTAATATACTATTTTTTAACAATTAATACTTTTTATTAGTTATGTAATAAAAATGTTATTAAAATTTGTCAATATATTTAACTAATGCCTTATATATAAACAATAGATTAATTCATTATAGTTTACTTTGTTATTTTTAATTTATTTTTATGTATATTATTCAAGCTGTTATTCCTTTTTGTACATATTCTTTCATTAGTTAAATTTTAATTCTATATAATTGTTTTGTATTATTATACATAATTTTTCATTATTGTTTAGTTTGACAGATAATTAATTGTTTAGTATGTGCTATTACTGTATTTTTTTTGTATTTAAATGTAACATATTTGTTCCGGTGAGTGGAAGAGAAGGTCACATAGCTTTAACTCCACCAGGCTAAATAAATATATTCTATTCTATATGCATGTAAAACTAAAAACTACTCACCAATTCAAAGTATTGTCTGCTACGTAATTCCTTGTATCAGTTTTTCACTTAACTAGTAAACACATTCACTTCCGCAGGCTGTTGCCGCGAGCACTATACATATCCAACTAAACACAACAGTATTTCACGTAACTTTCGGTTGCAAGAAACATAAAAATACACTTGATATATAATATGTAAATAAACTATCTTTTGCGTTAGTGAAATTTGAAAACTAAGCTATACCGTTACTATAATAAGATTATTTTGTCACAGTTTACACTTTAATATTCAATTGTTCGAACATAATCCACTCGATAATGAATCAAGAGAACAATAATTTGGTAGGCCGTGATCTATACTAGCAGTTTCCAATTTTAACCGCTAGATATCAGGAATGACTCAGTTTTGTTTTATTGCATCAGTCATAGCTCATAGCATACCCAATCCAATGCTTATCTGATTGGAGCTGCGTAACAAAATTGCTACATGCTTCACGAACGAAACTCTTACTGATTAATATAAACACGCCAAACTAAATAAAAATCTTGAAAATAACCAACTTTTTCTTCTTTAGCTCAGTTTAACATCTTACCTTATAGGTATTCTTTTTTTAAATTTTATAACATGACTTCCTCGCCTTCCAAGTAAATTACAGTATTTTTTTCTCTCTTTTCGTTTAGACTGTTTTTCCTTTTGTTTTACCTTTTTGTTAACTTTCTTTTATCCTCACATATAGACACAAGGACAGGACACACCCACACCTAAGGTGGAGATTTAAAATCCCCTACCCCGCCGGGAATCGAACCCGGATCGCCAGAGTGGAAGGTAGGGACTCTACCGAAATAAAAGGAAGAAAAATATTTCTGAAATAATAAATAGGATTATTCCTCATCGTAATACGCCACGGCGACGGACTATTTTTACATGCCACACGCCATCTGGGCCTTAAGAAAAGGGATTTTAAACAGTGGATCATACATACACTGTTTTGACTGCACAAGGGCATGGAGACCCTTCCCGAATGAGTGATCAGAGCAATATCAGGCCCTACTCCCGGACAACACAACAATAATAATAATAATAATAATAATAATAATAATAATAATAATAATAATAATAATAAAAACATGCCGCTCACACACACATTCATACTAAACATGGCAAATATGATAATGGTGATTATAATGGCGAGATGATTTTCGGAGATCGTTTGGGTCTTAAAGTTTCCTGAAATTTATCTTAAAGGTGAGGAAAAGTCTGGAAAAAAAATCACCCAGGAAATTTGTCTCGACCGGGGATCGAATCTGGTACAGCTGCGTATGAAGCAGCGACGCTACAACGAGATCACAGCAGTGGACACAAAAATAATAATAATAATAATAATAATAATAATAATAATAATAATAATAATAATAATAAATTATTATTAACAACAATAATAAATTAATAATAATAATCTTTTTATTCCTTCCAAGTATTAGGCCAAGGCCTATTATGATCCTACAGAAAATTTTCCCTTCAGCGTTTCATAGGACGGCCCAGAGATCTTCGTCCTCTTGGTATATAATAATAAACAGCTTTGGGGATCCGATTTGAACTCATTCTTTCAAGATGGTGTTTCCAATTTAGTTGGTACTGTTTAATATATTCCAAAATTGGCGTAGTCTTCAGTTCTTTTAATATATCGGTGTTCCTTTTCCGATCCCATCTGGTGTAACCCGCTGTTCTGCGCATGAATCTCATTTCACAAGCCGTTATTCTGCTTTAATGTTGTCTTTTTAGTGTCCATGCTTCACTACCATAGGTCAACACTGGTCTAGCCAAAGTGTTATATAAACGTAGTCTGGTGTTTTTTTGTACAAGGGATGATTCATAACTTGATTAATAATAATAATAATAATAATAATAATAATAATAATAATAATAATAATAATAATAATCTCTTTATCATAGTTTAACCTCTCCCTCTTTGGAAGATAAGACGATTTTTTAAACTATTGATCGCACACATCCCTTTTTTTTTATCGTAAAAGGACATCGAGGTCCTTCCTGCTCGAGTGAACATCATAATGCCAGGGCCACCTCTGAGACAACATGAACATTTAAGATAAGACACATGCCTGATGATTAGGGCTGAAAATTAGCGGTATCAGGATAGTAACTAATTTCTATACACAATGTTTACCAAATTCGTGTATTTGTCGAGTGTCTCCACTGCCTGCTCGGAGCGGAGAGTTTGTATGTTCGACTCTCCTCAGTAACAGACCTGTTTACGTGACGTGTGGTTGTATCAGAATGCCGAAACAAAAATTGTTCAAAGATGAGTCCATTATTACACAAAGCGGACTGTACTAGAATTCTGTCCCGAGTACCGCGTGTCAACGTGCAGTTTGTAAACATAGCGGCCTAAGTACGATGCATCCTAGCCTATAACCAATACTTTTTTCTGCCTTACTGATGTTGTAGCTCACTGTTATGTAGTCTTCCCCATTCGTCTGTCTGTTATCCCTTTGGTCCAAAAAAAAAAAAGTCCTAAGAACTTTATTTTCATATACGCAATCTTTTCTCCTCCAACCCTTAACTTCATAATGTATCTTTTAAGATACATTTATTTATTTATTATTATTGTTGTTTATAAAACAATAAAAAACAAATCATTATAAATTACTTTGGTTTGTGTCAAGTTACGTAGCAATGTAACATACAATAATAATTAGGGCAAGGCATTTAATGGCCTATAAATTTGTAAAAAATGCAAAATAAAAAATGCAAAAAATGACAAAAAAAAATGGCGAATAAAAAGTTAAGAATTACCAATAAAAATACTATTTATTAGATTAAGTACTCACTTGATTACTGAATTACATAAAATTTAACTTAATATCAAAATATTAAAAGAAAAGTAGTTAAAAAATACATATTACAGTACCTTTTATTGCAGGAAATCCATTTTAATTACACAGTGCACTTTTACAGCAATTTTGAATTGCTCTAAGAAATTGAATAAAATTCCTAGAAGTGGGCAAGTTCATTATGCACATACCTTGAAAAATAGAGGTAGTAGTTAGCAAAACAATTACTTAATTCCAAGAAATTGTATTGACAAGGAAAAATACTGAATTATAATAAAAAATCTTAAATCAAATACAAATAATGTCACAGCCTTCCGAAAAAGTGTAAAAAATGCTCAAAATGACCTAAAAATTGCCAAAAAACGACCTATCCCTAAAAAAGTTAGGAAAATGCAAAAAAATGCCCTAACAAATTGCTTTTATTTAATCCGTTTTTTAATGCCGTACATTTTCATATATGCAAGCAATGTTTCCACCTTCATAAGAAAAAGATGCAAAATCATTAATTGCCTTGCCCTAATAATAACTTAGAGTTTTACATGATTTTGTTTTTTTTTAAAGGTCCGAAACATTTGAATAACTGGCACGAGAAATTATTGTTTTGCCAATTTAAGGGTTAAAGCAAGAGTCCATGTTTCGTATCCATATATAATGGCCTTTTGTGGAAAATCCCCAATACCAAGCAAAATTTGTTTAAATAACAAAATTTTAGAGAGAGTTAATGAGTTTATTTATTTAGGATATAAACTCTCTTTTGTTGAAAATTTGGATTTTCAGAGAAAATTGTGAAATTCAACAAATCAATGGGAATCATTAATAGAGTTTTAAAACCTTCATTAGTGCAAAAATCAACTCGTACTTGTCTTTATCAAATAATGGCTCGACCAGTCCTATGTTATGGGAGTGAAGCGTCGACTATAAGGACGAGAGATGAAAGCAGACTAACAGCTTGTGAGATGAAATTTATACGCCGAACAGCTGGCTACACCAAATGGGATCGAAAGAAAAATATAGAAATCCTTCAAGAACTTAATGTATCACCAATACTGGACTACATCTCCAGATATCAGCTAAACTGGAAGGAACATGTCTCAAGAATGGCTAGATCCAGGATCCCCAAGGCAATAATGAACTACAGTCCAAATGGGAAACGGTCACTTGGTCGACCTATGAAAAGATGGCACGAAAACAGCTTTCTCAGGCCGTAACAGTTCTTCTAGGACTAATACCTGGCAGGATGATGATGATGATGATGTAACTTGGAGAATAAGTGTTACATATTTTCAGTTTAACAGTTTTTTGAGAGAAGTTGGGAAATAATTACACTGTAAATTAATAATTTATTGACAACTTGAGACAAAGTTCTGTTGTGTTACGTACTGCATAAATCAATTATACATCCAGGGCCTGTCTCATACGATTTATCTCAACAGAGTTCCCTTTATCGCATTGTGCGACATTAACCAATCTAAACAAACGACGACTACAAAGTTTTACTAGCGACGTGTCCTAATCGAAGTTGCAATCTAGAAGTGGTTTCGAAATGAACACCAAACTTCTTCTATTGTGACAAGTCATTCACTCAGCCTCTTATTTTAAATAAATAAGTACTTTCATCAAGGGTGAATAATTTATGAACCCGTAAATTATTATCAGAAGTAGGGCATATTTATACTCAAACTAATTGTAATTAAAAGAGGAATTCAATAGTAACAAAATTAAAATGATATAACCTACCACAAAATAATTTAATAAGCAACAAATAAAACAGTAGTACCAAGCAATTAGCGCCAGTCATAGACCTGGACCCTTGCCATTGTAGCGAACGAAATTAGTAAACATCTTACAATGGATCCGTAAGCCCTTATACAATGGGGAAAAAGTCTGCAGTTTCTTTTGTTAAGAGTACTTACAAGGCTGCACTATTATCAACTTGCTATAACAATGTTAAGCCCAAAAACTTCTTACAAAAGGCTGGGAAGTCACAAACAAGCAATTGGATTTCCCTAGGTAACTTGTGGAAAGAGTTATCCCCAAACTAATTTCAACTAGTACATGTAGCTGACAGCTGGTGACTCCTTTGCGGCGTAAGGTAGATGCCGACAGTAGATAGCCGCGCCCTTAAAGAAAACTCCATTTGGTCAACCCTGAAAATTTTATATGATGAGGCAACTAATTTAAAGGGGGGACGAGGCCACAAACTTCTAAGTTTAACACCCACGATAACGCCCTTAAGGTAAAATTTACCAATCAAAATTAGTATAACATATAAAATGTTTGTGAGACGATAAGACTTTTGGTGGAAGGGACTAATGCCGGCCCACTCGGGATTAATAAATATTTTTATTTAGCGAAAACCAGAGTTCAGTTCTGTCAGTTCAGCAGTTAGTTAGTTAGAGTTCAGTTCTGTCAGTTCAGCAGTTAGTTAGTTAGTGGACAGTTAGGCAGTTCAGTAGTCGGTTGCGAGCAGAGTCGCGACTGGCGAATGTGCCGGTAGATAAGTCACATCGCTTGGTTGAGTGTTATAACCATTATTAGTTCTGACCCACCAACAGCCTTCTCGTCAACTCGTCGTCCAATTCGACAAATGTAATTCAAAGCATCAATAAAAGTGGAACATCAATTACAAGACATCACACTGGGCCTACTGTTTTCCCCAAGTGAACATCCATTCCTCACGGATTCCCGAGATTTAAGTCCATTGTTCTACCGAAACCTGAACCCATCTAGTCCGGAGCACAACTGTCCATGAACCCATATCCTTGGACACCTAATTAAAACCCAAACCCGACTATAATTCTCTCTTTACTATGCACCGTTGTATGTTAGGCTTACTGCCTAATCAGTCCAGAAACCAATACTCTTTTCAGTGTTTTTTCGGTTTTCCAGATGACCTCCCTTCCGCCAGCCGGTAGATTATGTATACTGGCGCGATCCCATTTAAAATCAAGTTCTTTTATAATTTCAATCTCTTCCAGGGCAAAGTGCCAGTCAGAGCAAAAATCCATCCATAGTAATTCTGCCCGAAGGCAGGTCCTTCATTGCAATCATAGCATTTTCATGCTATGCTTGCAGCTTTACTAGGGAATTGTGTAGGTGTGGTAGCTTCCCGTTGCTTTCCACGCCGGTGAAGGATGATCGTGATGATGATGCTGGTAAGGATGATTATGATGATGATGGCCATATGATTTCGGGGACCATTTGGGCCTTAAAGTTTTCCTGACATTTGTCTTTACAGGTGAGGAAAAACCCCGATAAAAACCTCACCCAGAAAAACTGCCCCGACCGGGGATCGAACCCTGGCCCGCTGCGTGACAAGGCAGCACGCTACCTTGAGACCACAGCGGTGGACTTAGAGCAAAAATAGTGATCAATAATGAAACAATAGAACAGATAGCACACTTTAACTATCTTGGTTCAGATATAACATACAGCTATGATTGGGATATACATAATAAATTAAACCGATATCAAATGATGTGTGGCACTATAAGAAGAAACCTCCGAAAGACTCGAAGAGAAACTCAGCTCAGGTTTTATAAAATTATGGCTGTTCCTGTTCTTTTATATGGATCTGAACCTTGGGTACTTACAAAAAAAATATATCTCGTACATACAAGCCACTGAAATGAAATTTTTAAGATCCGTAAAAGGATGTACACGCATGGATAGATTACACAATGAATCAATAAGAAATGAACAGGAGATATTTTCAATAGTTGATAAACTAGAAGAGCACAAATACCAATGGAAAGAACATTTAGACAGAATGGACAATACAAGATTACCCAAAAAGATCAACACCTACAAACCACATGGAAAAAGATCTTTGGGACGGCCAAGGAAACGATAGACTTGAGATCGGAACAGGTCACATTGACCTAATCCTGGAAAGGAAGAAGAAGAAGAAGAAGAAGAATATTTTCCAATATATTTATTTTCGTTGGAATATTCTATCTATGCAGTATTGTGAGAGTGATATTAAAATCTTGCATATGATGTCCTGCCTGAATGACATGTTTGGCATCACTGGATATCCCTTCCGCGTATATGAAGTCTTTAAATTGCTTTTAAATCTAATATTGAAATTTCATCTGGTTCTTCCTACTTGCTACCTTCTGTTGATGATGGAACTTGTCCCGAAAGGCCTATCAGTTGATTCATATTTTAAAAATTGAGGAGACCGACCTATAAGATACTTACTCACTGGCACTATCGAACCCGTATGTTCATGGCCGCGCGGACATAAGCTCTCCATACATCCATATTCTGAGCTAGTACTTTCCAATCATTCCCTGTATAATCTACTTCCCTCAAATCATCCATCCATAGTAATTCTGCCCGAAGGCAGGGTCCTTCACTGCAATCATAGCATTTTCATGCTATGCTTGCAGCTTTACTAGGGAATTGTGTAGGTGTGGTAGCTTCCCATTGCTTTCCACACCGGTGAAGGATGATGGTGATAATGGTAAGGATGATAATGATAAGGATGATGTCCATATGATTTCGGGGACCGTTTGGGCCTTAAAGTTTTCCTGACATTTGTCTTACAGGTGAGGAAAAACCCCGATAAAAATCTCACCCAGAAAAACTGCCCCGACCGGGGATCGAACCCGGGCCCGCTGCATGACAAGGCAGCACGCTACCTCGAGACCACAGCGGTGGACCCTCAAATCATAGTTAATGTTATTCTCCCACCTCATTCTTGGTCTACCAACTGGGCGTTTTCCCTCTGACTTTCCTACAAGAAGCTTCCATGCACGTCTGTCATTCCTCGTACATGCAACATGTCCTGCCCCTCGCAGTCTACGAGACTTAACTGTTCTTATTATATCTGGCTTCCTATAAAGACCATGTAGTTCATTGTTATGTAGTCTTCTCCATTCACCTGTCTTTGGTCCAAAAAATTTTCCTAAGTACTTTATTCTCAAATACTTGTAATCTCCTTTCATCCCTTAAAGTAAGAGTCCATATTTCGCACCCATATAATATAACTGGTAGAATAATAGTTTTATATATTTTCAGTTTAACGTTTTTTGAAATGAGTCGGGAAGTCAAAAGTATCTGCAATGCATAATAGCACGCATGTATAGAATTGAGCCTATGTTTAATTTCTTTGTGCATCTCATATAAGGTACACAATTTAAAAATTGTATATTATAATTTTAATATTCTGACTAACATCTCAATGGAGTTTTTTTATAATAAGTTTGCTACGCTATCTTTAAACTCTAAGGACCAAGGTCAGGGCGAGGGGACAATTCCAAGTGCAAGTTTACTGGAATATACCCAGATGCAGAGAATATATAGAATTAATGAATAATTTTCCATTTGTAATTTAAAATACGCAGTGCACGTTTGGAGAAATAAATTAAAGAAAATTCGAGACACAGTTGATAGGAAATAACCAAGTCTGCGTTTCATTAAAACCGGATTTCATAACTAACAAAAGTTCTGAAGCAAAACATTGAATTTCAATATATTGGTTTTCTTTATGTAAAGATCTTATCAAGAGTCAGTGATTTCAGCTGAATAGACGAATGTTACATTGTATTGCAAATTATTGTATTTGTTTCCAGATTTCATTCCGTTTTCTTAATATAGATTGAAATATTTCTTACGTAGATTTTGAAGTATTCAAATCAAATTCTCTCAACTTTATTCTTCTTCCTTAGCACGAAAACTCAGGCAGTCTTTCGTCTCATCCTATATTCTTTTCCAGTCTTCCCCTCTCTGCCATTTTTACTTTAAATCCCGTAACTAACTAATTCACTGGCACTATCTAACTGTAGGTTCATGGTCGCGCGGACATAAGCTCTCCATACATCCCTATCCTGATCTAATGTTTTCCAATCATCTCCTGTAAACTCTACTTTTCTCAAAACTTGGTTAATAATATTCTCCCACTTTATTCTTGGTCTACCAACTGGGCGTTTTCCCTCTAGTTTTCCTACAAGGAGTTTCCATGCACTCCTTTCGTATTTTACTGTGAATAATGAAATTTTACAAGGCAATGGCAGTGCCTATTATTACTTATGGATCCGAAAAAAGGACAGTGACAACACAACAATCTGCCAGAATAGAAGCTGCTGAAATGAGATTCCTCAGACCAATAGCAGGATATCAAAGAACAGACAAAAAATATAACACAGAAATAAGACAACTGAAAGTAGAGGAATTAAGCACAACAATAGAGAAATACAGAATAAACTGGAAATAACATTTGGCAAGGATGACTGAGAATAGAATACCAAAAGCAGCATACAGCTATTCACTACGAGGAAGAAGAAGTTTGGGAAGACCAAGGAAAAGATGGAAAGAGCAGCAATTTGGAGCCGGAACAGACTAGTAAATAAGCCTAAACCGTGAAGAAGAAGAAGAAGACGGTGAAGGATCGTCACTCTTTCTACCAAGGTACTTTTCTTCGTCTGGCTTGTCGTCTTCGACCTGTCCGGCATTGGTGAAGCAATGCTACTGGCGGGATTACTTTCGGGGTAATTTAAGCACGCAAGCCACTCCATCATGGCAAGGTAAATATACCAATGAGAGGTTACAGGGCAACTATTAACAGTTATATACTTTTCCTAGTCCTTTTTAAATTATCAAAAGGGCCTTAAATTCCGTAAAATTCCCAAATTCTGGTGATCATCATCCCACCAACTTTTCTGTTCTTGGTCTATTCCTTGACCCAAACTCTTTATGGATTTTTATTTAAAATGTGTTTTCTTTTTACTTTATTGCGAAATTCAAATTTGTTTACGCACCCCAACTACCAGCTCATGGGCTAGTGGTCAGATCTTCTGACTACAGTTAATAGGGTCCCAGGTTCGATTCCCGTGACTTTCAGTGGTCTGGATTTAGGTTAAGGACTTTCCTGGCGCTTCATTATCATTTATCACCCATCATATCATTGGGTTAACGTAACTCCGCCTTCCAGGTGCCCCAACCTAAGAAATTAATTACAATTCCGCAGCGTGATAAGGCAGCACGCTACTTCTAGACCGCAGCGATGTACCTCTTTTGTTAAATTGGAGAAATTCAATTTCTTATGTCAACTTATTATCGCAAGAATGTGTGGAGAAAAGTAACAAGGAGGTACTTAGATATAAACCGACAAAATATTTTGGCCGAATGTGCGGGAAAACGATCACTGATTTTACAAAGAGACCTAAAACAAGTTTGGAGAAAATAATCTTATATACCCAATCTTGGTTCAGTTAGGGGCAAGGAAATTTTTAAAAATTAGCGACGATCACGATATGCGAATAGGTATGTCCAATATGCGGGAGCTTTGAATACGAGATATATATATTAGGAAAATGTAATGATTTAGAATATTGGAGGCATCAGTTATTACCGGAAAGATTTCTAAATTCAAATCGTGAAAGATTGGCATGCTACGAGTTACTGGTAAATCCAGAAAATTGGATAAACGTGGGTAGATTTCTGGAAAAAACGCGGAAAATAAGAACAACACTCATTCATGAATAAATAAACAAACGTTAACAAATTGCAATTCCATTAATTCTTAATAATTCTACATAACTAAGTTAATGTATAATGTAACTGTATTGTTATGTAATTGTAATATTATTGTTTTCTTTTTTTTAAGCATATTATTACCAAACATCAACTTATCGTAACGGACTATCAACAGCACGTACGGCTTGCTGGCCCGTGCGATCCATATTTGTAAATAACATTGTATGTATCTTACTTTTAGTTTAATAAAGTCCTTATGTGTTGTAAACGTGTTGGACTGCAGAAAAAAAGAGACCAATCATAACCTAAGTCACCGATATCTATTGAATATTGTTGTATAATTTGACACGAATTAAATAATTTCTAGTAATTAATTTTTCAAAGACTTTATTAAAACATTAAATTAATCTGTTGTATCTAATATAATACACTGGCAATTTAAGAGTTAATTAAATTATAAGGTATAGCGATACTTTGCGATCAAGCAAAATGACCATTGCTAGAGCGATTTTTTATACTCAGATTTTAGAAAAAATCCTATTCTAATGGTCTGGTTTCTCTGATTTTTTTATGAATACCTTATTCATTTTACTTCAGTACCAATACTGAATTTCGATGCGAAACATCGAAAATTGCGAACGCTAGAGCGATTTTTAAATCTTCGTTTTGCTGGTTAACGAACTCGACCTAACTTTTTTTAAATTTATTGCTATATATCAACTTTGGTTCTGATAAAACAAAAGTTGCAGCCTGTAGAGCATTAACGTTATCAAACACACACGCACGCACGCACACACGCACACACACACACAAAATATATATATATATATATATATATATATATATATATATATATAGTAGTAGAACTTTATTAGACAAAAAGTAAGATATTTACAATATTATTTACAAATATGGGTCGCACGGGCAGTAAGCCGTACGTGCTGTTAACAGTCCGTTACAATAAAGTACTAGTGTAAAGAAAAATAAACAAAAGCAGCAATAACATTACAATTACATAAAGAAAACACAATAAAAATATTACCATTAAATAATAACACAATAGCATTATACACTAAAAACATTAACATTACAATTACATAAAGAAAACACAATAATATTACAATTAAGTAATAACACAATAGCAATAACATTACAATTACATAAAGAAAACACAATAATAATATTACAATTAAATAATAACACAATAGCATTATACACTAAAAACATTAACCTTACAATTACATAAAGAAAACACAATAATATTACAATTAAGTAATAACACGATAGCATTATACACTAAAAAAAACATTAACATTACAATTACATAAAGAAAGCACATTAATACTACAATTAAATAATAACACAACAGCATTATACACTAAATAATTTATATATAATTGTTAATAATTAATGGTATTGCATTTTGATAACATATATTTATTCATGAATGAGTGTTGTCCTTATTTTTCGCGTTTTGTCCAGAAATTTACCGAGGTTTATCCAATTTTCTGGATTTACCAATAACTCGTAGCATGCCAATCTTTCCCGATTTGAATTTAGAAATCTTTCCGGTAATAACTGACGTCTCCAATATTCTAAATCATTACATTTTCCTAATATATGTATCTCATCTTCAAAGTTCCCGCACATTGGACATATTCGCATATCGTGATCGTCGCTAATTTTTAGAAATTTCCATGCCCCTAGCCTAAACCAAGCAAGCCCTGATCTCTCCTTAAATCCTAGGTTGAGTATAAAAGAATCGTATATATATAGCAAATGCCCCAGGATGTCCTTCAACATTCCTAGTGTTCTCTCCTGGCATGGCGTACTTATAACTCACTTCTGAGGTTGGGGCGCCTGGAAGGCGGGGTTACGTTGCCTCGACGATATGATGGGTGGTGATGATAGTGGTGCGCCAGGAGAGTCCTTAATCCTAAGCTTAATCTAAGATGAATATGAATGATGATGATTGCGATGACCATATCATTTCGGGGACCGTTTGGGCCTTAAAGTTTTCCTGACTTTTGTCTTAAAGGTCCGATATATATATATATATATATATATATATATATAAGTGTTGTGGACTATATGCTCTGCTCACAGAATCTTATTTCTAGGATTGCAGCATTTAAAGTAGCGGACAGAATCGAATCGCATCACTCACCTATCGAAATCCAATTAGAATTTGAAGAAGAGGGAAAGGAAGTGGGGAGCTTGAATACGGGAAGGAGGGGAGACATTAGAACTGTTAGGCGGTTCTGCTGGAGAGAGGATAAGACACAGGAACTACTTAACAAACTAGAGTCTTCGACACCGGAGGTATTAGGCGATGTGGAGGAAGAGGTGAAAAAATTAAGATTACTAATGTGGGAAGGGGGGAAAAATATGCAGATTAGAGGAAAATCAGGGCAAAAACGAGATGAAGGCTGGTACGATAATGCATGTAGGGAAGGAAAAAGACGAGCGGAGAGGGCTTTAGTGAGGTTCAGAAAGGAGGGTGGCGACTTCAATCGGCGGGTGTACATAGAGATGAGGAGACGATATAAAGAGATAACGGCTAGAACCAGGGAGAATTGGGAGGGAAAAATCTTGGAGAGAATTAATCAGGCTATGAAGGAACGGGATGTTACCAATATCTGGAAAGTAATTAGGGAAATTAAATATCGTAAAAAAGTAAATAAAATTTCGCCAGAAACTTGGGTACTTCATTTCGAAAGGGTGTTGTTACAGGAGGGGGGAATTGGGAGGGACCGCGGCTATTATTAGTTGGTCAAGACGTACCAATGCTAGACTCGGAGATAACAAAACTAGAGGTGAGGGATGCGATTCGATCCATGAAAAAAGGAAAAGCTCCTGGTCTAGACGGTATACCAGCCGAGTTCTATAAAGAAGCCTTGAAAATTGATAAATGGACAGGATACATAGTAGGTATTTTTAACAAAATCTATGAAAAAGGAAGCTATCCAGATGAATGGTCCACATCAATACTGCATCCTATTTACAAGGGTAAGGGTGGAGTTAACAATCCGGACAATTACCGCGGTGTCTCTCTTCTGCCGGTGTTTGGAAAAATTTATTGCACAGTGCTATATAACAGGCTAAAAAATTGGATAAATGAAAATAATAAAATTTCACGATACCAAGCCGGGTTCAGGGAAGGCTTCAGGACGGCGGACAATCTATTTGTCCTGAGAACAGCAATTAACAGATGTTTGAGTGTCAAACGAGGCAGGTTACACTGTACTTTTATAGATCTGAAAAAAAGCATTTGACTCTGTTGAACGCAATGCCCTGTGGCAGAAATTATGGCAACTAGGAGTATCGGGAACTATGATTAGGGCGCTAATGGGAATTTATAAAAAAGTGGAGTTCTCTGTGTTAAATATGGGAGGGACCAAGTTTCAGAAAATATAAAGGCAGTTAAGGGTGTAAAACAGGGATGTGTATTGTCACCACTGTTATTTAACTTATTTATAGACGATGTAGCTTTGATGCTGGAAGTAGAGGGGATCGATGCTCCAACGGTGGGTGAGCGAAGTATTCCTGTTCTAATGTATGCAGATGACTTATGCCTCTTTTCCACAAAAATAGATGGCATGCAGAAGGGTTTAGATTTACTATCGACATACTGTACGACTTGGGGACTTACTGTTAACGTTAGCAAAACGAAAGCCATGACTTTTAAAAACGGGTCGGTATACAGCGGGAGGGAAAGGTGGACATACCGTGGTGAGAACTTAGAAAATGTTAAAAACTTTGTCTACTTGGGGATGACTTTGACAATGAATGGAAAATGGACGAGACACATCGAAAATGCAACAATGAGAGCTAGGTGCCGGACAAGCGAAATGCTTAATAATATGTCAAAATTGCGAAACATACCGATGCGTACACTAGAACAGGTTTATTCTTCGACTGTGAGAGCGACCATGCTGTATGGCTCAGAATTATGGGGTTGGGAACGAACGGGGACACTAGATAAAATTCAACCTATGTTTCTTAAGAAAGCAATGAGATTAGCAACGGGGACTTCAAATTGTGGCATACTGAAGGAATTCGGTACATTTTCGGACACAATAAGGGGCAAAATTATGGCTATTAAGTATTGGTTGGACATAATAAACGGGAATCAGGACTCGCTTAGAGCAGAGTGTTACAATGAACAGAAAAGCAGTGTGTTTCGGGAGATTGGGTAATCGGTGTAGAAAGGGGATTGAAGGGCATAGGGATGGGTTGGGTATGGGAGAGGAGTACGCGGAATAATAGAAATGTTTGGAGGACAGTTAAGAAGAGACTAATCGATATAGACAGACAGTATATAGAAGCAGAGTGTAGTCAGAAAATATCGCTCACCCTGCAGACAGAACTGAAACTTTCGTGGGGAAGGGAGAAATATATTGACTCTTTGGATGGGGATGATAAAAGTGCTATTGCATGGTTTCATTTGGGGGGATGGATGGCCCATAATTTAACAAATGAGGAAGGCATTAAACTATGCCCACTATGCGATGACCATGAAAACTGGCAGCATATTATAGCATTCTGTAGAGAGACAGAACAACTTAGATTACAGATGCTGCCGGAGAGATTTCTCAAGTCGGATCGAGGGAGAGTGGCGTGTTGGGATCTTTTAGGACGGATCGAGAGTGAATCAAAAACATGCAAATTTTTGGGTACAGTAAGAAAATTGAGATATAACAAAATTGTAGATTAAGGATATATGTATTAACAATAAGAAGAATCTCAATATGGTCTTTGTTTTCGATCTTTAATCATGATATGTGCACTTAATGTCTGCAGGGACGGGGGGAGGGGGTATGAGCGTGCGGTGTGTATATGTGTGGGGGTGTGTGGGTGTATGTGTGTGTGCTTTTTTTTCTAATTTGTTTTCTAGCATTTTTTTTTAATATTAATGTACGGAATGTGGATGAATGTAGATATGTATTATTTTGATTTAGTGCAGACATAGATTTTACTTATATGTAGCCTGTTATTGTTGTTTGATACAGGTGTATTTGTAGGTATTTGTTTATATTATTAGTTTTATTTTTTTATTCATGGAAAAATAATGCACGTACGGCCAAGCAGGCCCGTGCGCAATGTAAAGGCATATGTATTTTCTTTATTCTGAAAAAAAAGGCAATAAATTCCATATTCTATTCTATTCTATATATATATGTATGTATGCATGTAGGGCCTATGGTATATTGTAGATTTTCGCGGATATAAATATGATTAAGGAAGTTTTCTTGGGTTTTTCGCGTGATATATTTAAGGTTGGACTCTGACTACTGATTGTGACGTTTCTATATGATCCCTCATGCCATTATCAAGGAATAATATGTTTATCGAAACGTCGGGATCAGTGGCGAGAGGCCAATCTTGATTATGCATGACGCGGAAAACACAAGGAAACTTTCTTAATCATAACTCTAACTCACTGGCACTATCGAACCCATAGGTTCATAGCCGCGCGGACATAAGCTCTCCATATATCCTTATCCTGAGCTAATGTTTTCCAATCATCCCCTGTATAATGTACTTCCTTCAAATCATAGTTAATGTTATTCTCCCACCTCATCCTGAATCAACCAACTGGGCGTTTTCTCTCTGGTTTTCCTACAAAAAACTTCCATGCACGTCTTTCATTCCCCATTCGTGCCACATGTCCTGCCCATCGCTGTCTACGAGACTTAACTATACTTATTATATCTGCTTACCATAAAATTTTCTTAATCATATATATATATATATATATATATATATATCCATCCATAGTAATTCTGCCCGAAGGCAGGTCCTTCACTGCAATAATAGCATTTTCATGCTATGCTTGCAGCTTTACTAGGGAATTGTAGATGTGGTAGCTTCCTGTTGCTTTCCACACCGGTGAAAGATGATGATAATGATAAGGATGATGATGATGGCCATATGATTTCGGGGACCTTTAAGGCCTTAAAGTTTTCCTGACATTTGTCTTACATGTGAGGAAAAACCCCGATAAAAACCTCACCCAGAATAACTGCCCCGACCGGAGATCGAACCCGGGCCCGCTGCGTGACAAGGCAGCACGCTACCTCGAGATCACAGCGGTGGATTTATATATGTAATTTGATCATGGCCATTTTCGGTGTGTACTATGTACGATCGGTGAAGATATGTAAAAAGTTTTAAAAAAATATTTTCACCAGAACAATTTCAATAGCTCCATTTCTTCGGAATTCGTTAAAACAAATGAATGATAAAAAACGGGGAAGCAAGTATTTATAACTGTCATTAGAAAATAAAAAGTCCGTTACATAATGACTACGAAAACTAAGCTATTTACGCAGAAAGTCGAATTTAAGGCCTGATTCGTCTTACAGTTGAACAAAACCGCGAAAAATTCTTATCTCTGAATCTTCTCCCGACCGAGGATCGAATCTGGGCCCACTGCGTATTAGGCAACGACGATGCAGACTTACATACTTTTCTTTCTTTGTTTTACTATTTTCCTTCTTTGTTTTCATGTTTTTGTCTTTTTTTTCTTTTTCACAAAAGCGCAAGAGACACATCAGAAGGACTGTACTGGCATTTCTTTTGTAAAGTCAACCAGCATTGGAGTCTGGAATAATTATAGGATTTATTAACATAAAAAAATTAGAACATTTTAAATAAAATGTTAACATACTTAAATTAATAAGCAATTGGCACAATGCGGAGTTAAAAATCACCTACCATCGAACCCGGGTAGTCACAATGGAAAGTAGAGACACTACCGAAAAAAGGCCACAGCGGAGCACACATCGGCTCCAGAAAAAAAAAAAAAAAAAACACACACACACACACACACACACACACACACACACAATCTCTTTCCCCATCCGGAATCAGCGCCCAGGATTTCATTTTGTTTTATTCTCCCCATGTCTGAAAGTGAACGAAAACATACACGTGTGAATTCAATACCTTCCTTTATAATAGTGAAGAATTCAACACACTTCTCCTTGGATATCCTACCGCTCTTCTGAAAATCGAGGTATAAAAAAGTGACTTCAATTTCCTGCTACAGAGGTCGAGATCCATACCTTCGATCTGGAACAGCGGAAACCTGAGGAAATTAAATTAGGAAGAAGGAAACGCACACAAAGTTAGAAAAAATCGTATTTGACGATGATTCCCAAGGATCACCGCAGGAAGAGCGACTAATGGAATTTAAAATAAAACGATAAAACGTCACTTATATTCAGTAGTACAAAGACAGTGCAGTAAGTAGGACTGAATAGCCTATGTAATAATAAAAAGGAGAAATTCGCTTCGCGTTTTGATCTCTAAGGATGTCATTTTAATAGAAAAATCGACAGTTCAATTTGGAGGAAACTGAACGAGCTGTCATGAAAGAAAATTTATAACATTTCCCTAAGGTCATAGTATTGTTAACATCATTTTCAATTACTAGTTAAGCAAATTTTACAGGATGATTCAAAATATTACTAACAACTCTAATGAAATTTTCATTCATGTTCTGCCTATCCCAGTCTACGAGACTTTAACATACTTTTTTTTTTACATGTGTTTCTAGTAAACACCACAGAGCTCACTGACATGTAATTCCCTCCACTCAAACAACAACAACAACAACAACAATAATAAGAATAATTTCAATAACAATAATAGTAACAATAACAATAGCAATAATAATAATAATATTAATAATAATAATTGTATTGTATTGTAAGCCTGTGTTTTCCCTTTACAGAGATTTAGGCGCTCTCCCCCTACAGGGAAGAATTTGAACCATAATAATTTAGTTATGCTTGTTTTCGTATAGATGTCATTTTGAGTGGTACGTGGTCAGCGTTCTGCCTCATACTGACATACATACATAGGAAACCAAGGTAATACTTACTTACTTACTTACTTACTTACTCACTGGCACTATCGAACCCGTAGGTTCATGACCGCGCGGACATAAGCTCTACATACATCCCTATCCTGAGCTAATGCTTTCCAATCATTCCCTGTATAATCTATTTCCCTCAAGTCATAGTTAATGTTGTTCTCCCACCTCATCCTTGGTCTACCAACTGGGCGTTTCCCTCTGGCTTTCCAACAAGAAGCTTCCATGCACGTCTTTCATTCCCCATACGCGCAACATGTCCTGCCCCATCGCAGTCTACGAGACTTAACTGTTCTTATTATATCTGGCTTCCTATAAAGACCGTGTAGTTCATTGTTATGTAGTCTTCTCCATTCACCTGTCTGTTCATCTCCCTTTGGCCCAAAAATTTTCCTAAGAACTTTATTCTCAAATACTCGTAATCTCCTTTCCTCCCTTAAAGTAAGAATCCATGTTTCGCATCCATATAATATAACTGGTAGAATAATAGTTTTATATATTTTCAGTTTAACGTTTTTTGAAAGGAGTTGGGACATCAAAAGTCTCTGCAATGCATAATAGCATGAATTTCCAGAATTGAGCCTATGTTTAATTTCTTTGTGCATCTCATTCCTATTTGTAATTATTGTTCCTAGGTATTTGAATTCAGCCACTTCCTCAAAATTTCCCTCATTTGTCATTTCCATTTCCATTATATACTGAATTTCTATGTGTGACCATATATTTAGTTTTACTGATATTTACTTCCAGTCCCAATTTCTTAGTGTTATTCAATAGTGTGTGCGTGTTGGCCTTTAGTATCTCCTCGCTATCGGCCAGTAGTACTACATCATCAGCATAAACTAACAGCTTATTAATACCATTCAGTTGTAAGCCTTCCTCATTCTCTAAAGATTTAATGGCATGCTCTAGTACAAAATTAAATAGTAGAGGAGATAGTGCATCTCCTTGCTTTAACCCATTCTGTATTTCAAAACTGTCTGAAAACTGTTTGCCTACACGCACCCTACTCTTTGAGCCATTTAGACACATTCGTACTTCTTAGGAATTCCGAACTCCAGCAGGATACTATAGGCCTATAACTTCTCCCTCTTAATTGAATCATATGCTTTTTTGAAGTCTACATATAGTTGATGTACAGTACCATTATATTCCCATTTCTTTTCTAAAATCTGTCTTATACTAAAAATCTGATCTGTTGTAGACCTGTTTCTTCTAAATGCAATACTAGAACGGGAAAATTCGGTAAATTTTGCTTAGAGGCCTTTTCATTCAGGCTTAAGGATTTTTTACGAGCCTGAAAATCTTCAGACTCGGGACCCACGGCTTAAAGTCCCTCCCGGAGGACTTGCTCCTTGGATTTTTCCGTCCTAAAAAATCCATCGACCCCGGCCGGGTTTGAACCCGCGACCCTTGGGACCAGAGGCAAGGAGCATAACCACTAGTCCACCGCGGCCGATTAATAATAATAATAATAATAATAATAATAATAATAATAATAATAATAATAATTGTCATAATAACTAAACTAACTAACTCATTGGCACTATCGAACCCGTAGGATCATGGCCGCGCGGATATAAGCTCTCCATAATCCATAACCAGGGCTAGACTTTTACAATAATTCCCTGTATAATCTATACCCCTCAAATCATGGTTAATGTTATTCTCCCACCTCATTCTTGGTCTACCACCTGGGCGTTTTCCCTCTGGTTTTCATACAAGAAGCTTCCATGCACGTCTTTCATTCCCCATTCGTGCCACATGTCCTGCCCATCGCAGTCTACGAGACTTAACTGTTCTCATTATATCTGGCTTCCTATAAAGACCATGTAATTCACTGTCATGCAAGTCTTCTCAATTCACCTGTCTGTTCACCTCTCTTTGGTCCAAAAATTTTCCTAAGTACTTTATTCTCAAGTACTCGTAATCTCCTTTCCTCCCTTAAAGTAAGAGCCCATGTTTCGCATCCATATAATATAACTGGTAGAATAATAGTTTCATATATTTTCAGTGTAACGTGTTTTGAAAGGACTTGGGACGTCAAGAGTCCCTGTATTGCATAATAGCACGTATTTCCAGAATTGAGCCTATGTTAAATTTCTTTGTGCATCTCATTTGACAGGAGTTTAAGAAGGAATTAAAAATGCTGCGTCACATACTGTAAAGAATAGCCGAAAATTCTATCCCAGGAGTCCACTTACATTAGTGGAAATGTTAGGGTGAGAAAATGTGAAAAGTTAGTGTACACAGATTTGTTTAGCGTTCACTAGTTTGATAGCGTATTTTTTTGTGATACGTTGGTTACACTGTATGAGCAATAAGTAATACATGTTTTACATTGTTAATATGATTATTCTATTTTTTACACGCTTTATATTAGCTTGACCTGTATCTATCTATCTATCTATCTATCTATCTATCTATCTATCTATCTATCTATCTATCTATCTATCTATCTATCTATCTATCTATGTAACGGAATCTTTCAACGCGATTTTCACCCACTTAAAATCATCGGATGGACTTGAAACTTTGTATACTTGTAGAGGACCCGTGACAATACAATAATTTCATATTTATTTTCTAAAATCCTGGCAATAATAATCAGAAAATCAAAAAAAGTGTTTTTGTATCAATGTAATTAAGTTACTTTCAATCTCAATTTCTCGCTTCATTTTAAGCAATTTCCTACATTTTTTTAAACATATAGGCCTACATTTCTCTCAGGTAATTTTTCACATAGGCTTACTGCAACAATAAATTGTGTTGACTTAGGCTTTCACGGCCGGAGTTACTATGATGATCTTGTAGAAGATCTCCAGGCTGGCATCCAGTCTTAAAAAAATCCAGATGTAAACCCCTACAAGAACAATCTACTAGAACATCAGACAGTAACCTCATTGGTGCAATGGAAGACCCTAATGCTAACCAACCAGAGGCAGATACAATTTACGAAGTAACGGACCGTGCAGAGAACACATCGCGGATAAATATATAAATAGGGCAGGTAGTCGACAAAATTGCCAGTCTCAAGACAACCCTTGAGGATTCCGGACGCAGTCTCTGGCGAAACGTCGCGGAACTACAAGCCTCAAGATCACGGCCAACAGCGCGGAAATCTTCTACAAGATCATCATAATAAATTGTGTATTTTCCATGTTTTATTTGCATTTATGTAGGTGGTACCATGACATAGAATCTCTAAAAAAATATAAATGTATTATACAAAGGAACAAAGTACACAAAGAAATGGGAAAACACAATATTAAAAAGAAGAAAGAAAGATGTCAAGGGAAAAATGTAAAGACACTTCTAACTTTAAAGGAAATATCTTACTTTGAGTGAAGAGAACGTGGGCAAACTTTGAGATAGAAAGTGTAATTAGTATACAGGAAAATATTATTCTGAATTATGTTTGCATTTCTTGCTTGCTCACTGTTTCAAACATATATTGAACCGGATGCAATTAGCAGAAATTATATTAATAATCTATTTGCCAGTATACATATGACTTACAATACACTTCATCAGGTAAATTTACATCGCATCTCTCTTACAATTCATTCATCAACGGCAATTTAATTATGGCGGCTGAAATCATTAATAGGAAATTAAATTAAAACCCCATTCGTTGTTTCATTCCACTGTTACTAACATATTATTATTTTTTTATTGCGGATGAGCCCATGTAGGACTAAGCAAAGTACTTAGAGGCGTTTCCTTCGAGCCCAAAATTCTTTCATTCTTTTGATATGAGCTTGTTTTCTATCATCTGTCCAACTTGTTCCAGTTTTTTTCTTCGGTTTGTCCTCTTGGTCAACTTGCCACTTATTCACCTTAATTCTAAATATATCTCTGTTTGGGATATCTTCTTTAGTAATTCCTGCCAATTTTAAGTCCTTTTTGACTTCATCAATCCACTTCATAGTATCCACTGGAGCTTTACTTCTGTTTTCGTAGAATACCATTAGGCTATCTGTTTTGTAAGCCTATTTGAGTTCATTCGTTTAATATGGCCATAAAATTTAAAACTTCGTTTTCTAATATCACTATGGATGTCTGTATATATTTTTATTTCCTTTTTACTTCTGAGTCTAAATGCTACACCTATGACTTGTGGACCTAAAACTTTTCTTAAAATTTTGCATTCTTTTTCCACTATATTTTCGATAAACCTATATTTTTTCTGTTCAAAATTAATGTTTCTGCTCCATAGAGACACTCTGATTTAATTACAGTGTTATAGTGCCATAATTTTGTATGTAAAGATATGCATTTTTTATTATGTGTTGTGAGTAAGCTGAAATGCTGTTTCCATTTTTTGGCATCTACTTTTATTGGCTTTAGTTTCAATTCCATTTTCCTGAATTATTTCACCAAGTTATTTAAATTGTGAAACTCGTTTAATTTTTCCATATTTGGTTTCCAGGTAAATAGGTTATCATCATCATCATCATAGTACATTTACGAATTTACGCCATTTGTTGACCTGTTTCGGCCTCAAGAAAAACACCATCCAGAAGTCTTTTGAGTGGACGTCCTGGTCTTCTTCTTCCTGCAGGTTGATATCTTAACATTTGTTTGTGTATCCTGTGATCCTCCATTCGATGAACATGTTGCATCCATCTTGACTTTTAATCAGAAATTTTGTTTTCTAAAGGTTCCATATGTAATTCTACTAAGATGTCTTCATTTTTTTTGTGATCTAGTAGTGTGTATCCTGCAGTCCTCCGAAGGTATCTCATTTCAGCAGAACTAAGTCTCTGTATATGCTTCTGTTTCAACGTCCATACTTAGCTACCATACAAAAGAGTTGGAAGAGCCAGTATTTTATACACTTTTAGTCTTAAATATACTGTCTAGTTCCTCTTCTTTTTCATGGATTCTTCGGACATTCCAGGTTGCATATATTACAATATAATTGTTCCATTTTCTTTTACCGTATTTGTTTGCTGTGAGTCGTAATATTTCAATTCCTTCTGGATTTCTTCGTGTTGAGACTTGCAAGTAGTGTTGAGGTACCTTAGGACAGGTTACTGGCCCGACGCTAAGTAGTCCAGTGGTAGGGCTGCTACCTTTTAGTCTCTGGACAGACATTAGGATATCGAATTTACTCAGTACCCGATGGAACGGTTATACCGCCGTGACTCGGTCCTCAGAGCCTCGTTTGTACCACGAGAAGGTGAGGATGAGAATTGGGTAGGAGAGGTTATATACACATCACTACCCTTTACAACTTTCTTTACTAATTTAATTAATAATTATTTATTTACTCCTATTTTTTAAAAAAAAGTGATAACAACTGTGTTCCAATTATAGGTATAAGCGTTTTACTTTCAACATTTTAAACTCAAGGAGATAAAAGATAACTTAAGAGAAGAACAATGTGGATTCCGGAGTGGAAGATCATGTATTGATAATATTTTCTGTATTAGACAATTACAAGAGAAAATCCTAGCAAAAAATAAAGAACAACATATGACCTTTATTGATTTAGAGATGGCATATGATAGTGTACCTCGACAATTGTTATGGACAGTAATGAGAAATATGAATATCTGTGATAAATGGATTAATATTGTTAGGAGGATCTATAGTAATACAAAAGCTAAAGTAAAAATACAGAATAATTTAACAGAGGAATTCACACTGAATAAAGGCCTTAAGCAGGGATGCAGTTTGTCACCAATTCTTTTTAACATTTATTTAGACCAGGCTCTTAACTTGTGGTATAAAAAATGTTCTGAAATGAGTATTCCTATACGAGGAAAAGTACTGCATTCATTGTTGTTTGCAGACGTTCAAATAATTTTTGAGGGGAAGAAGATGATATGAAATATATGATAAATAAACTAATGGAAGAATATAAAAAATGGGGACTGAATATAAATTTACGGAAAACAGAATATATGTGTTTGGATGACCTCATTCTTGAAACAGGGAAAATAAAAAAATGTGAATTTTTTAAATATCTTGGGTCAATAATTACAAGTTTTGGTACCTGTGAGAGAGATGTACAGATTAAAATTGCAATGGCAAAAAATGCAACTAAAACGTTACATGGAATAATTTGGAACAAAATTATTACAAAGTAAACTAAAACGAAAATTTATAAGAGCATAATACAAAAATTTTGTCATATGGAAGTGAAACTTGGTCTTTGACGGAATTACAAAAGAATAAAATTAGAACAGTTGAATTCGATTATTTTAGAAGAAGCCTAAAAAAAACAAGACAGGATAAAATAAGAAATGCATTCATTTGGAGAGAAATGAATGTCACCACATCTGTTGTTAAGAGGATTGAAAATCAAACGCGTAAATGGTATGGCCATGTATAAAGAATGGAAAATGAAAGATGGCCAAAAAATTATACAAGTGGTCACCCCCTGGAAGAAATAAACGTGGCAGACCAAGATGGAAATGGAAAACCTACGTCAGAACTATAATGGATGATAGGAATTTGGAAGAGGGAGATTGGAATGATAGAGATAAATGGAAACTGAAGACGGCAAACCTATAAGTGGGGGAAAGCCGAAGAAGAAGATTTATTTGGGAACAGCATATTAGAGTTGGCATGTGACTATTTGGTCTGTCACACAACCCCTTCTAGGAAAAGTAGAATCAAATAAGGTTAGAACCAACAGTCGTAGTAAAACTCTCGGTACATAGATGGCAGAGCGATCTATACTAACCATCAATACAATTACCGTAGATTATAATATTATTAATCACACATATATAATAATTTACCAATTATTTATCTTAATTTAATATCTTGTTCTAACAATGTGACTAAAGCTCTTGAATTTAATATCAACAAATTTAATACCTGACCATTTTCAATTAATATACCAGGTGTTTTGCTATGTAGCCATATTGTACGCCAAACTTAATTGTTTTTTCCCGCTCCATTGTTTTGCTGTAGTAGTAATAGCGATTACATCTATACAATTTTTGGATTCGATTTCAGGTTCTTGCCTTGAAATCGACATAACTAACTCCCTGGCACTATCGAACCCGTAGGCTCATGGCCGCGCGGACATAAGCTCTCCATACATCCCTATCCTGAGCCAATGTTTTCCAATCATCCCCTGTATAATCCACTTCCCTCAAATCATAGTTAATGTTATTCTCCCACCTCATTCTTGGTCTACCAACTGGGCGTTTACCCTCTGGTTTTCCTACAAGAAGCTTCCATGCAACTCTTTCATTCCCCATACGTGCCACATGTTCTGCCCATCGCAGACTACCAGACTTAACTGTTCTTATTATATCTGGCTTCCTATAAAGATCATGTAGTTCACTGTTATGAAGTCCTCTCCATTCACCTGTCTGTTCTTCTCTCTTTGGTCCAAAGATTTTCCTAAGTACTTTATTCTCAAATACTCGTAATCTCCTTTCCTCCCTTAAAGTAAGAGTCCGTGTTTCGCATCCATATAATATAACTGGTAGAATAATAGTTTTATATATTTTCAGTTTAACGTTTTTTGAAAGGAGTTGGGACATCAAGAGTCTCTGCAATGCATAATAGCACGCATTTCCAGAATTGAGCCTATGTTTAATTTCTTTGTGCATCTCATTCCTATTTGTGATTATTGTTCCTGGGTATTTGAATTCAGTCACTTCCTCAAAATTTCCCTCATTTGATATTAACTTTCCATTTCCATTATATAATGTATTTTATATGTGTGACCATATATTTAGTTTGAAACTTAACCAAAATTACAGACCATGGGCAACCACAGAAATAATTCCCTTTATGAAAAAAATCCTATTGTTTGACTGGGAATCGAATTCGGGAGGTCATGAACTGTAATCAGAAACGCTGACCACCAGCCCATGAGGCTGGACTTAATTTAAAATAATGTAAGTTAATATATTAAAGTTATTTTTATTAAAATATTAATCATTTGATGACACGGGAAGATCGAATGATTTAAAGTTGATTTGATTGCAACTCTTCATAAGTGATTACACTGGTCAACATGATTTTTGTCTCATGAGTACCAATAGTCGTACTTAATGCAGTTTTTTAACGTGTTTTCAAATATGTATTCGGAATTTCTCCATCACCCACAGTTTTTTTTATTTCAGTTTCAATTAATGGATTTAAATAATTATTTTTTTAACAAACATAGATTTCTTCCCGGAAAGTCTTGGTGCAGTGAGCGATAAGCACCGAGAACACTTTCAGCAGGAGATTTCAGCTATGGAAAAGATATATCAAGGCAAATGGAATCCTGATATGCTGGCTGATTATTGTTGGACCATCAATGGGGTGCTCCACAGGCGAAATATAGCAGAAAATCGTCATTTCTTACTTTCTAGGTGAGTCCGAATGTTCGAATATTATGTAGTTACGAATGTAGAAAATATTAATGTGTTTGAAATTATAATAAATGTCCGTCTCTTCGAAACCTTGCGTGATGGAGAAAAACCGATATCATATTTGAATTGAGGAGAAAAAATACTATCAGAATCACATATTTTTCTTTCTGAGACAAAAAAGCAGGTCCTTCACTGCATTTTCATGCTATGCTTGCAGCTTTATTAGGGAATTGTAGGTGTGGTAGCTTCCCGTTGCTTTCCACACTAGTGAAGGATGATGATGATGATGATGATAATAATGACCATATGATTTCGGGGACCATTTGGGCCTTAAACTTTTCCTGACATTTGTCTTACAGGTGAGGAAAAACCCCGATAAAACCTCACCCAGGAAAACTGCCCGGACCGGGGATCGAAACCGGGTCCGCTGCATGACAAGGCAGCACGCTACCTCGAGACCACTGCGGTGGACATAATAATACTAATAGTAGATTTAAAAATTGTCCATCACTGTGGTCTCGAGGTAGTGTGCTGCCTTGTCACGCAGTGGGCTCATTTTGATCCCCGGTCGGAACAAATTTCCAGAGTGAGGTTTCTTCGGGGTTTTTCCTCACCTGTAAGACAAATGTCAGGAAGCGTTAAGATCCAAACGGTGCCCTGGCCATCATAATCATCATTCATTCATATTAGCCTTAGATTAAGTTTACGATTAAGGACTCTCCTGGCGCATCACTATCATCATCATCCATCATATCATCGGAGCAGAGTAACCCCGCATTCCAGGCGCCCGAACATCAGAAATGGGTTAGAATTACGCCAATGCCAGGAGAGAACACCAAAAATGTCGAAAATAACAACCTGGGACATTGAATGAAAAAAAAAGTTTTAAAATTTGAATTTCATCTCCCAAAAAAAAGTCTCGAGCTTCATTGTTGTAGTCATTGAATTAGTTTTTTTTTCCATGTTAATACAGGGTGATTCAGAAATATGGTTATACGTTTGATCGCATTTTGTGACGAAATTATTATTATTAAAGGAAATATGATGTTATCATTGGAAAGGGAATCCTTCAAATTACAACAATAGAACAAAACAAATCACTGCTCACGTGCAGCTTGGCGGGTTGATTTTTGTGGGCTAGCGTCGAACGCCTCCACAATTCCCTTCGTTTTTTCTGCATCCGTGCTAATGCGAGGCCTTCCAGGAGGTTTGATTTTCTGCATCCTTCCCGTTTCCAGCAGTCGTTTTCTCCACTTCCCCACAGTCGACGGCTGCAATGCTACGTTAAACTCACGTCTTGCCCGTCTTGCGGCCTCACGATCATTAGCATACGTTATTGCCCATGCAGCAATTGTAATTTGCTGTTGCATATTCAACGCCATTTTAACTAATGACGTAAGTTCTACACTGTTTTGTTTTATTCCATTGTTGTAATTTGAATAATTTCCTTTCCAACGGTAATTTCATATTCCCTGTAATGGTAATATTTTCATCACACAACGCGATCAAACGTGTAGCCATATTTATGATTCACTCCGTAGTTGCGTCTGCATTATTTACAAATGCTGTGAGATGAAAGAACAGGTAAATGATAACGTTTGTTTGGGGGGAATGATCCATAAACAAATTTAATTAAATTACCAGTACTAGAAACATGTTAAGATGGTTTTGTGTTAAAATTACTATTGCTACGTCATTCCAGAGGGAAATTAAATTAAAAACTGTTTTTAGTGAAAGCTTGAATACATTAAATGTTTGGTTAAGGTAAAAAAAAATTGTCCTGAATTGTAAACAACAATAATTATATAAATTAGTTGGGACTTTATCTAATTAAAAAATGACAGTGGCATTTTCACAGGACCCAGACATGAACAGCTGCATTAGAAGTTGGTGCCGTTGCTATCTTATAAGCAGAGAAAAGATTATGTGCTTGTTTCCTTGGTCATTTGATAAGATAAGATGAAATGCGTTGCGATCTGTCCGAACAGGTGGTGGAGCAATGTATTTCCGAACACTTCAAAATATTTCTTGGCTCCATCTTAATGACAGACGTGTATTTTGCACTCTCTTATACAAACCCAGGAAACAACTGACGTAAGAGACAATGAAGCAGTTCTTCATGCAGTGTTTTGCAGAGAATTTTACTAGAGAATTACAGGTGTGGTAGCTTCCCGCTGCTTTCCACACCGATGAAGGATGAAGGTGTTGTTGATAAGGATGATGATGATGGCCGGAAGATTTTCGGGGACCTTTGGAACCTAAGCACCTAAGCAATTAAATTTTCATGGGATTCCGGTTTATGACAATCAATTAAACTAAAAATAATAAAAATTAATAATAGTTTAAAAAACTAAAACAACACGCTTTATTAGAAAATCGAACTAAAAAATGAAAAATAATTTTAATTTCCAACACGCTTGGGATAAAATTAAACAACAAGAAAATCATCTAGAATAAAACTAGAGTTATGTACAAAAAATAATTTTACCATCAAAAGCATGGTGCATCAAAAGCATGGTGCTTTTTATGATTTTTACGTTTTCTTCTTAGAGACTTTACTATTACCAATTATCTGTTTATTATCAAATATATTAATTGATACAAAGCACCCCACGCTTTTGATGGTAAAATTATTTTTTTTTGTGGATAACTCTAGTTTTATTCTAGATGTGTTAGAGATGATTTTTTTTGTTGACCACTTTAATTTTATCCCAAGCGCGTTGGAAATTAAAATTATTTTTCATTTTTTAGTTCGGTTTTCTAATAAAGCGTGTTGTTTTAGTTTTTTTAAAACTATTATTTATTTATTTTTGCATTTTCCTGTAACTTTATTTTTCCATATTTTGGTACACTTCTCTCTGAAACTATCATAAATAGGAGAATAATTTTTGGCATGGATATGCAGTTTAAATGGCTCTATAATAATAAGGTACATTTATCTTTGTGTTGTTTATAGTGTTTGGAATTAACCCTTAAATTGGCAAAACACAAATTTCTTCTGTTAGTTATTTGAATGTGGCGGACCGCAGTGAAAACGGAATCTTGTATAACTGTTATTATTAGGTATATTGTATAATTAGACACACATTTAAGTGGTTTATTTTTGTTTGTTTTCTTCTGATTTATTTAAAATATTACATTAACTAAACCAACTGATGTATCCAAAAGGATACATTACGAATTTAAGGGTTAAAAGAAAAGTATGGAAAATTTTTAACAAAAAATCGATCTTTGATTTTTTTAAATAAATCACAATTCATATCTGAACACAAGAATACCTTATTATTGTTAAATTAACTATGAACAATAACATACTAAATTTTGGAAACAATTGGATGGGTAGTTTTTCAGAAAATTGTACCAAGGCAATGCTTTAAAGAAGTTGGATTTTTTTATTTTCATTATTTTGTATTCTAAATTACTCGTGAAGAAATATGTCTAAAAAGTTAAGCAGAGTGTCATTATGTTCAGGAAGACTTGTTTAATTAATGTCACATATTTCATGCACATAACTTAAGAATAAGCTGAAAAAAATATTTTTGTATGTTGCATATTTTTAAACCAAATTGAAAGAAAATTAGTACCGGGTGCCCTTAAAGCCAGCCAAGGGATTCTATTCTTCTTACATGCTACAGGCTAACTAACTAACTGGCTCTATCGAATCCGTAGGTTCATGGCCGCGCGGACATAAGCTTTCCATAAATCCCTATCCTGAGCTAATGTTTTATAATCAGTCCCTGTATAATCTACTTCCCTCAAATCATAGTTAATGTTATTCTCCCATCTCATCCTTGGTCTACCAACTGGGCGTTTTCCTTCTGGTTTTCATACAAGACGCTTCCATGCACGTCTTTAATTCTCCATTCGTGCAACATGTCCTGCCCATCGCAGTCTACCAGATTTAACTGTTCTTATTATATCTGGCTTTCTATAAAGACCATGTAGTTCACTGTTAAGTAGTCTTCTCCATTCACCTGTCTCTTCATCTCTTTTTGGCCCAAAAATTTTCCTACGAACTTTACTTTCAAATACTCGTAATTTCCTTTCCTCCCTTAAAGTAAAAGTCCATGTTTCGCATCCATATGATATAACAATTAGAATAATATTTTCAGTTTAACATTTTTTGAAAGGAGTTGGGACATCAAGAGTCGCTGCAATGCATAATAGCATGCATTTCCAGAATTGAGCCTATGTTTAATTTCTTTGTGCATCTCATTCCTGTTTGTGATTATTGTTCCTAGGTATTTGAATTCTTAAACATAGGCTCAATTCTGGAAATGCATGCTATTATGCATTGCAGAGACTATTGATGTCCCAACTCCTTTCAAAAAACGTTAAGCTGAAAATATATAAAACTATTATTCTACCAGTTATATTATATGGGTACGAAACATGGACTCTTACTTTAAGGGAGGAAAGGAGATTACGAGTATTTGAGAATAAAGTACTTAGGAAAATTTTTGGACCAAAGAGAGATGAACAGACAGGTGAATGGAGAAGACTACATAACAATGAACTACATGGTCTTTATAGGAAGCCAGATATAATAAGAACAGTTAAGTCTCGTAGACTGCGATGGGCAGGACATGTTGCGCGTATGGGGAATGAAAGACGTGCATGGAAACTTCTTGTAGGAAAGCCAGAAGGAAAACGCCCAGTTGGTAGACCAAGAATGAGGTGGGAGAACAACATTAAGTATATGAGGGAAATAGATTATACAGGGAATGATTGGAAAGCATTAGCTCAGGATAGGGATGTATGGAGAGCTTATGTCCGCGCGGCCATGAACCTACGGGTTCGATAGTGCCAGTGAGTAAGTAAGTAAGTAAGGTATTTGAATTCAGCCACTTCCTCAAAATTTCCCTGATTTTTAATTAGCTTTCCATTTCCATTATATAATGTAGGCCTATTTCTATGTGTGACAATATAATTAGTTTTATCGATATTTACTTCCAGTCCCAATTTCTTAGTGTTACTCAATAGTCTGTGCGTGTTAGCCTTTAGTATCTCCTCGCTATCGCCCAATAGTACTACATCATCAGCATAAACTAACAACATGCTGCAGACTATTGTGTTAAATTCAATTTCCTGTAATATATTTATTGCATTAAATTTTTGCCTCATAGACTCACTTCTTATAGATCCATACGTGTTACTTCCATTATATGTCTGAGACATTTCATTTGTGTTGCTTCCAATGTTTGTGTATTCATCTATCTCAATATCCATATTTCACCGCCAAATTTTAAGGCGGCTTTTGTTGTTATATTGTGAATTCGCAATTTTGTAAAATAATTCATATGTTTCCCAAAGTGGTGATATTATATGATAGGTAATGATGCGCCAGGAGAGGCCTTAATCCTAAATTTTAATGAACGTTAATGATGATAATGATGGCCAGATGATATTCGGGGACCGTTCGGACCTTAAAGTTTTTTTGAAATTTGTCTTATAAGTGAGGAAAATCCCCGAAAAAAAAACCATCACCAAGGAAACTTGTCCCGCTGCATGACAAGGCAGCACGCTACCTCTAGACCACGGCGGAGAACCTTTTATTGATATATATATATATATATATATATATATATATATATATATATATCCATCCATAGTAATTCTGCCCGAAGGCTATGCTTTGCAGCTTTACTAGGGAATTTTAGGTGTGGTAGCTTCCCGTTGCTTTCCACACCGATGTAGGATGATGATAAGATGAATATGAATGATGATGATTGCGATGGCCACATGATTTCGGGGACCGTTTGGGCCTTAAAGTTTTCCTGACATTTGTCTTACAGATGAGGAAAAACCCCGATAAAAACCTCACCCAGAAAAACTGTCCCGAGCGGGGATCGAACCCGGGCCCGCTGCGTGACAAGGCAGTACGCTACCTCGAGACCACAGCGGTGGACTATATATATATATATATATATATTAAATAATATAGATGGGAGCCCTCATCTTGGCGTACACGTCTTATCACAAGTAATGGAACGTGCGATTTCAATTTATCTAGAGGATTTGGAAATCAAGAGTGGAATTTGTAAGGACTATTTAACGAATAAAATTAAGCTGTTTACTCACAAATCATCATTTAAATATAGTCATTTTAAAATATTTATATAGTTAATGTAAACGGCGGTGTTCGAAAACAAATGAGAAATGTTTGGTTATGTTTCATTTGTTCATCACTGCAAGTTGATCACACTGTTTATTGTCAAATAGGATCGCAATATTATAAGAATGCACGCTAGTGGAGAAGAAATCTAACACATCAAACTGTATATTATAACCAACAATATGGGTTAATAATTTTTTTTTAGGAAACAACTCAGTGAAATCAGTATTTAAAAACTGAATTATTGAACACACAATTATCAAATGTGTAGTTCGAAGGAATCTGTTCATTATTTGCTATATTGAACTTATTTGTCACTGCAAAAATAATGCTCTGACCTGTTATGAATATTAAAAAGAAGGAGCTTTCTTTATTTTGTTAATCAAAGTTCGATAATTATCGAAGTGAAACACGACTGATATTGGTAAGTAAAGTAAAGTAAAGTAAAGTAAAGTAAAGTAAAGTAAAGTAAAGTAAAGTAAAGTAAAGTAAAGTAAAGTAAAGTAAAGTAAAGTAAAGTAAAGTGATCCCACAACAGACCCGGAGGCCCTTGGGGTAGTAGGAGGTTAAGACTCCCACTTTTTCTAGACAATCGGCACTTGATGTCAGCCGGGTTGTCAGCCCTGCGTGACGGCCGCTTTTACCCCCAGAACAAACGTCTGGTACTCATTTCCGTTAGAGGCTGGGCACGCCGTAGCGCAGTGGTTAAGGCACTGAGCTACAAGCCGAAGGGTCGAGGGTTCAAGTCCCGTTGGGGTCAGGATTTTTAAACTGACCCAAACCCTCTGGCGGCACTATGGCCCTGGGGTCGACTCAGCCTCTAACGGAAATGAGTACCAAACGCTTGTTCTGGGGGTAAAGGCGGTCGTCACGCAGGGCTGACATAAAGTACCGATTGTCTAGAAAATGTGGGAGCCTTAACCTCCTACTACCCCAAGGGCCTCCTGAGGCCTGTTGTGGGATCACTTTACTTGACTGATATTGGTTGTAAAACAAAATCCATTGAATCGTGATTGGTCATTGACTCCCATTTGGGGCATGAGTTAAATAGTTGTAAAAATACTAGGGGGGGGGAATACAAGCCGTCACTGAAATATGGTAATTGTGTGTATACCAGTTACATTAATAATTACGTAGCTAGAGGTTAACCTTTTTTTTTTTCAAAGTGTACGCTGCCGTTACTCTGTGGGAGAGACACTTTGGCATGAATATTTAAACGAGAAGTTGAAATTGGATTCCGTTCCCCAAGTGAACCCATAACGAGCGCACAAATTAAAAATAGACAATCAAATTATACTTCTAACAATTTTTAATGGACAAACCAGTCCTTAAGGGTAAGTATAATCATTTAGACAAACGTTAAAATGCAAAGATCATTAATTATTTATACAAAACTTAATAAACTTTGTACCCCTTTTTAAGCACATAGCTTTGTCGGATTTGACATAGTTGAAGTTCATATAGAGAAGGAGTGCAGAAAAATTAAATTTATGTATAAAATAATTTAAATTTAATTAAACAAAATAAAATAAATTGTATCTAAGGAATTTATGTGTATTATTCATTCATTTGTGTACATATTCTTTTGTTTACGTTCATACTGAAAGTGCAATGTTGTAAAAAGAAAGTTGTGCAGGAGCAATGTGAATTGACTTACTCTCGAGTATTTATTATTAGTGGTTTAAAAAAAAGTGAGTACATTTCATCATTTAAATTTAAATTAAATCCTGTCTTATTTTGGTATTTTTTATTATATGTATAATTTGTTCATCAATCTTTGCTTTTTACAATGCTTGCAATCATAAGCATTTTCTAAATCATAAAAAAATCAGTTTCACATCCTGTTGTTTGTCGTTACATTTTTGTAAAATTTCTCTAATTGTAAATATATGATCTATTGTAGAACGTCCTGTCGTGAAATAATAATAATAATAATAATAATAATAATAATAATAATAATAATAATAATAATAATAACAATAATAATAATAATAATAATAATAATAATAATAATAATAATAATAATAATAATAATAATAATAATAATGGTTTATTCTACCTGAGGGAGTTAAGACCGTATAGTCTTCTCTTTCACTTCACCAGGGTTAAATTATACAGATATTAACAATTATGAATGCGAAACATGGACTCTTACTTTAAGGGAGGAAAGGAGATTATGAGTGTTGGAGAATAAAGTTGTTAGGAAAATGTTTGGACCAAAGAACGATAAACAGATAGGTGAAAGAAAAAGACTATATAACATACCCCATTAGACTCCTCTGTCCACCCCACAAGACTTCCGTCCCCACCCCCTAAGACCCCTCCCACCCCATTTCTCTTTATAGTATTTTTGAATCTATAAAAATTTGCTACGTACATGTTATTTTCCATGAAAAGTATATGTATTTACGAAAATATTCTAGGTATTTTGCTATTTTTGGCTCTTTCGGATCACTGAAGTGTAGCGAGAACACGGAATCAGGGACGCGCACAGCGGTCTGGAATCCGCAAAGTATCTTTATTTTGTTTGCTGTCTGATATTACTAATATAGACTTTTTTTTTCGATTTACATTTGTAAGAAACAGGAAGTTTGGTTTGCGCACAGAACTGTAAGTTGAACGGAATGAGTTGATAACTTGATTATCTGTATCTCTTGCCATTCATTAAACTTGGTCTTCCTACTTACCTATATTCCGACATTTAAAAATACCAAATTATATTGCTTCAATAGTTGGAAATCAGTTTCATGCTCCAATAGCCTTTACTTTTTAATATATATTGAATCAACTTACTTCTAATGTATTTTATAAAATCATTTCTTAGAAACACATTTTCATTATACTTTTTTGCGATTTATTCAATTATTTTTATTTCTCCAAAATATTCTTCTCTTCAACCCATGCATAGATGCATATAATAACAGTTTAAACTCCACGTCGTAGATGCATATAATAACAGTTTAAACTCCACGTCGTAGAAGTATATAATAACAGTTTAAACTCCACGTCGTAGATGCATATAACAACAGTTTAAACTCCACGTCGTAGATGTATATAATAACAGTTTAAACTCCACGTCGTAGATGTATATAATAACAGTTTAAACTCCACGTCGTAGATGCATATAATACTTACTTACTTACTTACTTACTCACTGGCACTATCGAACCCGTAGGTTCATGGCCGCACGGACATAAGCTCTCCATACATCCCTATCCTGAGCTAATGCTTTCCAATCATTCCCTGTATAATCTACTTCCCTCAAATCATAGTCAATGTTGTTCTCCCACCTCATTCTTGGTCTACCAACTGGGCGTTTTCCTTGTGGCTTTCCTACAAGAAGTTTCCATGCACGTCTTTCATTCCCCATACGCGAAACATGTCCTGCCCATCGCAGTCTACGGGACTTAACTGTTCTTATATATCTGGCTTCCTATAAAGACCATGTAGTTCATTGTTATGTAGTCTTCTCCATTCACCTGTTGTTCATCTCTCTTTGGTCCAAAAATTTTCCTAAGAACTTTATTCTCAAATACTCGTAATCTCCTTTCCTCCCTTAAAGTAAGAGTCCATGTTTCGCACCCATATAATATAACTGGTAGAATAATAGTTTTATATATTTTCAGCTTAACATTTTTTGAAAGGAGTTGGGACATCAAAAGTCTCTGCAATGCATAATAGCATGCATTTCCAGAATTGAGCCTATGTTTAATTTCTTTGTGCATCTCATTCCTATTTGTGATTATTGTTCCTAGGTATTTGAATTCAGCCAATTCCTCAAAATTTCCCTCATTTGTCATTAGCTGTCCATTTCCATTATATAATGTATTTCTACGTGTGACCATATATTTAGTTTTACTGATATTTACTTCCAGTCCTAATTTCTTAGTGTTACTCAATAGTGTGTGCGTGTTGGCCTTTAGTATCTCCTCGCTATCGGCCAGTAGTACTACATCATCAGCATAAACTAACAGCTTATTAATACCATTCAGTTGTAGGCCTTCCTCATTCTCTAAAGATTTAATGGCATGCTCTAGTACAAAATTAAATAGTAGAGGAGATAGTGCATCTCCTTGCTTCAACCCATTCTGGATTTCAAAAAGTGTCTGAAAACTGTTTGCCTACACGCACCCTACTCATTGAGCCATTTAGACACATTCGTATAAGTCTAACTAACTTTTTAGGAATTCCGAACTCCAGCAGGATACTATATAACTTCTCCCTCTTAATTGAATCATATGATTTTTTGAAGTCTACATATAGTTGATGTACAGTACCATTATATTCCCATTTCTTTTCTAAAATCTGTCTTATACTAAAAATCTGATCTGTTGTAGACCTGTTTCTTCTAAATGCACATTGATGATCTCCTAGAATGTCATCAATATAGGGAGTAAGTCTGCTTACTAATATATTTGTTAGAATTTTGTACGAAGTTGAAAGTAATGAGATGCCCCTATAGTTGTTGCAATCAGTTTTATCTCCTTTCTTATAAATTGGTACGATAATTGATTCCTTCCATTCATCTGGAAGAGCTTCTTTTTCCCAAATCATAGTAAGCAACCAGCGTATCTTGTCCATCAATTTTTCTCCCCCTGATTTTATCAGTTCTGCTGGGATCTCATCTGAACCTGATGCTTTATACATCTTCAATTTTTCAATTGCCATTTCAACCTCTAATGCACTTGGCTCTGCGACTAGCATTTCTGCTGTCTGAACTTATCCTCCTCAATGTCCTGTTCTGTATGTACATTTAATAGCTGATTAAAATAACTTTTCCATCTATTTAATATACTCTTGGAATCTGCAATCATATCCCCATTTTTTTCATTCCGAATTATGTTTGTTCTAGCCTGAAACCCTTTCTTCTCTATACTAATTCCCTGATATAATTCTCTAATGTTCCTATTTTTTGCATTCATTTCAAGATCATTAATCTTCTCTCTCAAATATTCCCTCTTCTTACTCTTTAGTAACTTGGTGGTTTCCCGTCTAACACTACCCATTTGCTCTAAATTTACCTCATTTGGCTCGTGTAACCATTTCATTTTTTTTTGCTAGTTTTCTTTTCTTTACGATGTCGGCACATTCCTCATCAAACCATTTCTTGTTTTGGGCCTCTTTTTAAACAACCAATGCTTTCTGATGCTGACAATTTAATAGTATCTCTTATAGCCTCCCATTCTTTATTTATATCAGTTTCTTCTTCGTTTGCCACATTGTCATCTGAAGATTCCAGTACTTCAAATTTATTAGCAATTTTGATTTGGTATTCTTGCCGCATTTCATAATTTTTCAAGTTTTTTAATTCATATTTTACAGAATCATCTTTAGCGTTTGTTCCTCTCATAAGCGATAGCCGTTGTCTGATTTTCACTCTGACCAGATGATGATCCGAATTGCAGTCTGTCCCTCTAACTGATTTAACATCGATGATGCTACTGTGCCAGCGTTTATCCACTAATACATGATCTATCTGGTTCCGAGTTTCTCCATCTGGGGACGTCCAGGTGTATTTATGAATATCCTTATGCTGAAATGTTGTGCTCTTAACAATGAGATTCTTTGATGTGGCAAATGTGACTAATCTAACCCCGTTGTCGTTACTATCTTCATGAAGACTGAATTTGCCTATTGTTGGTTTGAATATATCTTCCCGCCCCACTTTTGCATTAAAATCTCCTAAGACAATTTTCATATGATATCGTGAAAGGCTATCAAATAAGCATTCTAATTCGTCATAGAACTCATCCTTGATCTTGTCATCTTTATCTTCTGTGGGGGCATGTACATTTACAATTATAAAATCATGTCGTTTACCCTTTAGAATTATGTATGATATCCTATCACTAACAAACTTAATATCTCGGATAGCGGATAGGATCCTCCTTCTGACTAAAAAAACCCGTTCCAAATGCAGGTCTTTCTGCACCCCCATAGTATAATGCAAAGCTTCCTGATTCCTGACTACCTTCTCCTGGCCACCTAACTTCCTGTAAAGCGACTATATCCAAGGGCGATTTATCCAATTCCCGCGTTAGTATCTCTAGTGCCCCGCTATTGTATAAAGTCCTAACATTCCATGTTCCTAGGAACATGTCCCTGTGTTTGAGCCTTTGGCATGGGTTCCCTGAAGTAGTCCCCGCCCGGAGAACCGAATGGGGGACTATTTGACCTCCGGAAAATTTTACCCCAGTAGAACCCATGTCCGCATTTCTTGACGGTTGTATTTTTACGGTGAAAGATCGTCACTCTTTCGACCAAGGTACTTATTTCGTCTGGCTTATCACCTTCGACCAGTCCGGCATGGGTAACCCTATCGGCAGCAATGCTACCGCCGGCATAGCTCTCAGGATCATTTAAGCACACAAGCCACTCCACCACGACAAGGTAAAGATACCATGGAGGGAGATGCATATAATAACAGTTTAAACTCCACGTCGTAGATGTATATAATAACAGTTTAAACTCCACGTCGTAGATGCATATAATAACAGTTTAAACTCCACGTCGTAGATGTATATAATAACAGTTTAAACTCCACGTCGTAGATGCATATAATAACAGTTTAAACTCCACGAAGCAGATGCATATAATAAAAGTTTAAACACCAGGTAGTAGATGTATATAATAACAGTTTAAACTCTACGTCGTAGATGCATATAATAACAGTTTAAACTCCACGTCGTAGATGTATATAATAAAAGTTTAAACTCCACACGTAGATGTATATAATAACAGTTTAAACTCCACGTCGTAGATGCATATAATAACAGTTTAAACTCCACGTCGCAGATGCATATAATAACAGTTTAAACTCCACGTCGCAGATGCATATAATAAAAGTTTAAACTCCACGTCGTAGATGCATATCAAGGTAAAGATACCATGGAGGGAGATGCATATAATAACAGTTTAAACTCCACGTCGTAGATGTATATAATAACAGTTTAAACTCCACGTCGTAGATGCATATAATAACAGTTTAAACTCCACGTCGTAGATGTATATAATAACAGTTTAAACTCCACGTCGTAGATGCATATAATAACAGTTTAAACTCCACGAAGCAGATGCATATAATAAAAGTTTAAACACCAGGTAGTAGATGTATATAATAACAGTTTAAACTCTACGTCGTAGATGCATATAATAACAGTTTAAACTCCACGTCGTAGATGTATATAATAAAAGTTTAAACTCCACACGTAGATGTATATAATAACAGTTTAAACTCCACGTCGTAGATGCATATAATAACAGTTTAAACTCCACGTCGCAGATGCATATAATAACAGTTTAAACTCCACGTCGCAGATGCATATAATAAAAGTTTAAACTCCACGTCGTAGATGCATATAATAAAAGTTTAAACTCCACACGTAGATGTATATAATAACAGTTTAAACTCCAGTCGTAGATGCATATAATAACAGTTTAAACTCCACACGTAGATGCATATAATAACAGTTTAAACACCACGTCGTAGATGCATATAATAACAGTTTAAACTCCACGTCGCAGATGCATATAATAAAAGTTTAAACTCCACGTCGTAGATGCATATAATAACAGTTTAAACTCCACGTCGTAGATGCATATAATAAAAGTTTAAACTCCACACGTAGATGTATATAATAACAGTTTAAACTCCACACGTAGATGTATATAATAACAGTTTAAACTCCACGCCGTAGATGCATATAATAACAGTTTAAACTCCACGTCGCAGATGCATATAATAAAAGTTTAAACTCCACGTCGTAGATGCATATAATAACAGTTTAAACTCCACGTCGTTGATGCATATAATAAAAGTTTAAACACCACGTCGTAGATGCATATAATAACAGTTTAAACTCCACGTCGCAGATGCATATAATAAAAGAGTAAACTCCACGTCGTAGATGTATACAATAACAGTTTAAACTCCACGTCGTAGATGAATATAATAACAGTTTAAACTCCACGTCGCAGATGCATATAATAAAAGTTTAAACTCCACGTCGTAGATGTATATAATAACAGTTTAAACTCTATGTCGTAGATGCATATAATAACAGTTTAAACTCCACGTCGTAGATGCATATAATAACAGTTTAAACTCCACGTCGTAGATGCATATAATAACAGTTTAAACTCCACATCGTAGATGCATATAATAACAGTTTAAACTCCACGTCGTAGATGCATATAATAACAGTTTAAACTCCACGTCGTAGATGTATATAAAAACAGTTTAAACTCCACGTCGTAGATGCATATAATAACAGTTTAAACTCCACATCGTAGATGCATATAATAACAGTTTAAACTCCACGTTGTAGATGTATATAACAGTTTAAACTCCACGTCGCAGATGCATATAATAAAAGTTTAAACTCCACGTCGTAGATGCATATAATAACAGTTTAAACTCCACGTCGTAGATGCATATAATAAAAGTTTAAACTCCACGTCGTAGATGCATATAATAACAGTTTAAACTCCACGTCGCAGATGCATATAATAAAAGTTTAAACTCCACGTCGTAGATGTATATAATAACAGTTTAAACTCCACGTCGTAGATGCATATAATAACAGTTTAAACTCCACATCGTAGATGCATATAATAACAGTTTAAACTCCACGTCGTAGATGTATATAATAACAGTTTAAACTCCACGTCGCAGATGCATATAATAAAAGTTTAAACTCCACGTCGTAGATGCATATAATAACAGTTTAAACTCCACATCGTAGATGTATATAATAACAGTTTAAACTCTACATCGTAGATGCATATAATAACAGTTTAAACTCCACGTCGTAGATGTATATAATAACAGTTTAAACTCCACGTCGCAGATGCATATAATAAAAGTTTAAACTCCACGTCGTAGATGCATATAATAACAGTTTAAACTCCACGTCGCAGATGCATATAATAACAGTTTAAACTCCACGTCGTAGATGCATATAATAAAAGTTTAAACTCCACGTCGTAGATGTATATAATAACAGTTTAAACTCCACGTCGCAGATGCATGAAATAACAGTTTAAACTCCACGTCGTAGATGCATATAATAACAGTTTAAACTCCACGTCGTAGATGCATATAATAACAGTTTAAACTCCACGTCGCAGATGCATATAATAACAGTTTAAACTACACGTCGTAGATGCATATAATAAAAGTTTAAACTCCACGTCGCAGATGCATATAATAAAAGTTTAAACTCCACGTCGTAGATGTATATAATAACAGTTTAAACTCCACGTCGTAGATGCATATAATAACAGTTTAAACTCCACGTCGCAGATGCATATAATAAAAGTTTAAACTCCACGTCGTAGATGTATATAATAACAGTTTAAACTCTACGTCGTAGATGCATATAATAACAGTTTAAACTCCACGTCGTAGATGCATATAATAACAGTTTAAACTCCATGTCGCAGATGCATATAATAACAGTTTAAACTCCACGTCGTAGATGCATATAATAAAAGTTTAAACTCCACGTCGTAGATGTATATAATAACAGTTTAAACTCCACGTCGCAGATGCATATAATAACAGTTTAAACTCCACGTCGTAGATGCATATAATAACAGTTTAAACTCCACGTCGTAGATGCATATAATAACAGTTTAAACTCCACGTCGCAGATGCATATAATAACAGTTTAAACTCCACGTCGTAGATGCATATAATAAAAGTTTAAACTCCATGTCGCAGATGCATATAATAAAAGTTTAAACTCCACGTCGTAGACGTATATAATAACAGTTTAAACTCCACGTCGTAGATGCATATAATAACAGTTTAAACTCCACGTCGCAGATGTATATAATAAAAGTTTAAACTCCACGTCGTAGATGTATATAATAACAGTTTAAACTCTACGTCGTAGATGTATATAATAACAGTTTAAACTCCACATCGTAGATGCATATAATAACAGTTTAAACTCCACGTCGTAGATGTAGATAATAACAGTTTAAACTCCACGTCGTAGATGCATATAATAACAGTTTAAACTCCACGTCGCAGATGCATATAATAAAAGTTTAAACTCCACGTCGTAGATGCATATAATAACAGTTTAAACTCCACGTCGTAGATGTATATAACAGTTTAAACTCCACGTCGCGAGAGGTCTATCAGCCGGCTGCTGACCTAGAACACTTACTCCACAACTGTGTTTAGCTCGTCCCAATCTCTTTCCCTCTAGTGATGACTAGAGCCTGGATTTGTATGCAAAATAAAGTACTAAATATGCATGAAAAATGTAGAAAATATGCAACTTAAATATGCAAAAACAGATTGTAATAAAATCGAATAAATTATTTGTTTTGTGGGTAACCTTAGCTTATTCTTGGCTGTTACAGAAGATAAGGAAGGTTTTCATGAGGCTTTCTAGAGTGAAGCTCCTTCGTCTGTCAGTGAAGAAGGGTTTATACAATGAAAATGTCCTTTCAACATCACGTGATGTCACAGGTGCATATGAATAAATTATAGGGCTCAACTGCACTTCTACTATCTCAAAATTTGTCTGTTATATTGTTGTAAACTATAGCTTTTGTTCTGTACTTACTATCATTTTCTAATATTTTTAAACGTTTTAAAACAATTTTTATAACATTATTAGACAATTTTAAAGTATTTATTTAAATACGCAAATCGCAATATTATGAGACTGTTAGACTGTTGACGCTAACTGCTATTTTCTCGACAGAGTATATTACTTAGTCTATGATTTTTCTATCGCTGTTTTGGGTTATCGCTGGTTGGATCACCGTTAGGGAGTGATAAGTAAGTGTACACCAATTTTTAATAAACGTTTGGTAACTCACTATGATGTTTGTGGGTTATCATTCAATGATAACGTTATTGCTGCTACTTCTAACTGCTACCGTGTATTCGCAGTTCTTTGCAGTTTTGAGATAGTGTAAGTGCAGTTTTTCCAATTATAGTTTTAATGTGTGTGCCCTGTCCTTGTGTCTATGTGAGGATAAAAGAAAGTTAAAACAGGTAAAACAAAAAGGAAAAACAGTATAAACGGAAAAAAGTCCGTCGCTGTGGCATAGTCGGTAGAGGCCCTACCTTCCACTCCGGCGACCCGGGTTCGATTCCCGGCGGGGTAGGGAATTTTAAATCTCCACCTTGGGTCTGGGTGTGTGTCCTGTCTTGTGTTAGTATGTGTGAATAAGATAAAAAGGTTAACAAAGGTAAAACAAAAAGGAAGAACAGTGTAAACGAAAGAAAACTACAAAGAAAGAAATTAAAAAAATACTTCAATATTTAAAAAAGGTTAACAAAGTTAAAAAAAAAGGGAAAACCAGTGTAAACAAAAGAAAACGAAAAAGGAAGAAATTTAAAAAAAGGGGGAAACCGTGTTGAAAAAATTAAGTTACGGTAAACAAGCAACAAACTTAACTTACGTTAGATGTAGGTACCTTCTAAAATTAAAGGGCTCACTCGAGTGACAACATTCCACACGTTTAAACATAACTCGAAACGTAATAGAGATATTCATGAAAATCTTTCACTAATTTAAAGAAGAAATTTCAATCCATATGAAAAAAATAAACAATTATTACATTTCTTTTTACTCTCAAAGATATAGATCCCTTCTTAAAATATAGAATAATTTTCACTTTTGATATTTTGCAGTACATATAAGTTATATAGAGATACTTTACATATCAAGTTTATGTATCACGACATTTAGATGCAAAATTGAAAGCAAAACTCATAAATAAAACACAGTCGATAATTTGTTTTTTATTTTAACTACATGTCTCTTGTAAAACGCAATATATTCATTAAACTCATGATTTTTTTTATTTCGCTTCTAACTACAATCAAATGATGTAATTTATATGAAAGTTGAAATTAGTCTGGTTAACCAATTTCAACTGAGAGTCGACCACATGAACAAAATCGCCTCCAGTTAGCATCCAGCTGGTAAACAGTGAAGAGTCGCGCTATCAGAAAGATTAAACTGAATTTATACCACATTCGAAAAAAATTGTCAACATTTTAAATTCATAAAATATAATTAAAAATTGATGCCCACACAAATTGCAACAAAATTTCCGTCACACAGGAACTATTTCAACTAAGCACATCACGCAGGAAGTATGTTGGTTCGATTTTGCTACGCCAGTTCCGAGCTAAGTTCTGGTACCATGTTTACTTGGTTCTTTTCGGGCCACGTTGCGGCACCAATATTTACAACTGTATTATGTAATATATATATTAACACTAAGAAATTGGGACTGGAGGTGAATATCAATAAAACTAAATATATGGTCACACGTAGAAATACATTATATAATGGAAATGGACAGCTAATAACAAATGAGGGAAATTTTGAGGAAGTGGCTGAATTCAAATACCTAGGAACAATAATCACAAATAGGAATGCGATGCACAAAGAAATTAAACGTAGGCTCTATTCTGGAAATGCGTGCTATTATGCATTGCAGAGACTCTTGATGTCCCAACTCCTTTCAAAAAACGTTAAACTGAAAATATATAAAACTATTATTCTACCAGTTATATTATATGGGTGCGAAACATGGACTCTTACTTTAAAGGAGGAAAGGAGATTACAAGTATTTGAGAATAAAGTACTTAGGAACATTTTTGGACCAAAGAGAGATGAGCAAACAGGTGAATGGAGAAGACTACATAACAATGAACTGCATGGTCTTTATAGGAAGCCAGATATAATAAGAACAGTTAAGTCTCGTAAACTGCGTTGGGCAGGACATGTTGCACGTATGGGAAATGAAAGACTTGCATGGAAGCTTCTTGTAGGAAAGCCAGAGGGAAAACGCCCAGTTGGTAGACCAAGAATGAGGTGGGAAAATAACATTAACTATGGTTTCAGGGAAGTAGATTATACAGGGAATGATTGGAAAGCATTAGCTCAGGATAGGTATGTATGGAGAGCTTATGTCCGCGCGGCCATGAACCTACGGGTTCGATAGTGCCAGTGAGTAAGTAAGTAAGTATTATGTAATATATCCCCTCCATGGTATCTTTACCTTGTCGTGGTGGAGTGGCTTGCATGCTTAAATGATCCCGAGAGCTATGCCGGCGGTAGCATTGCTGCCGATAGCGTTATTCATGCCGGATTGGTCGAAGGTGATGAGCCAGACGAAAAAAGTACCTTGGTCGGAGGAGTGACTATCTTTCACTGTAAAAATACAATCTTCAAGAAATGCGGAAAAAATCTGGGAAAATGTCCAGTTGGTAGACAAAGAATGAGGTGGGTGAACGGCATTGACTATGATTTGAGGGAGGTGGATTATACAGGGAATGATGATCTTGCAGAAGATTTCCGGGCTGTTGGCCGTGGTCTTGAGGCTTGTAGTTCCCCTACAAGCCTCAAGACCACTGCCAACAGCCTGGAAATCTTCTGCAAGATCATCATAGTAACTCCGGCCGTGAAAGCCTAAGTCAATAATACAGGGAATGATTGGAGAGCATTGGCTCTGGGTAGCGATGTTTGGAGGGCTTATGTCCGCGCGGCCATGAACCTACGGGTTTGATAGTGCCAGTGAGTAAGTAAGTAAGTAAGTAAGTAAGTAAGTAAGTAAGTAAGTAAGTAAGTAAGTAAGTAAGTAAGTAAGTAAGTAAGTAAGTAAGTAAGTAAGTAAAGTAAGTAAGTAAGTAAGTAAGTAAGTATTATGTAATATATTACTTTTATTAAATGTTATATTCAGTTCTCATTTGTTTATTTATTTATTTGCACCGACATGTAGATCTTTCTCGGCGAGCTGTTGATTAACACAATTATGGTGAGTAATGTAATTTTGTTATCATAAGTAATGCCACGAGTGATTTCCAATTTATCTAGAGAATTTCGAAATCAAGATTGGCATTTGTTAGGACTATTTAACGCATAAAATTAAGCTGTTTACTCACAAATCATTATTTAAATATAGTTATTTTAAAATATTTATATATTTAATGTAAACAGCGATGTTTGAAAACAAATGAGAAACGATTGTTACGCTACGTCTGCTTCTTTTGTTCGTCACTCCAACCTAATCATATTATTTATTGCCAAAGGAACGCAATACTGTAAGAATGTACTCTAGCGGAGAAAAAATGAAACACATCAAACTGTATATTAATTCAGTTCTGATGTCCTATGACAATTATATTTTTCTGGAATGTTATTACCTGGGGAAAAAAAAATACATTTAAGGAAGTGCAAACAGTGGTTTCTTTTTTTGGTGGTATAATCAATTGCTACAAATGTTTTTATATTAACTAACGCATACGCTACGTGTTGACATTCATGCACTATATATATACAATCTGGTAGCCGTATTTCTTACCGAGTCAGCCACTGCAAAATAATGCTATGACCTATTCAGAATGTTAAAAGAAGGTTCTTTATTATGATAAACTTTAGTTGGTAAATTCTAGGCGGAACACGACTGTGATTGGTTTCAAATCAAAATCATTGTAACGTGATTGGTCATTTACTCCCATTTGGGGCATGACTTAAATAGTCAAATAAAATATTCACTTCTTCTGTAAATTATTATTTATTACACAATAAATAAGCAATAAAGATGAAACTTCGTAATATTGTTTCTATCATTTAATCTGATGAATATTGATCTTCAAATTTGTAGCATTCACTATTTTATTTTCAATTATATTATATAAAGATTTTTATCACTTTAAATATTATTTTAATAATACGTAATTATTAATACGAATTACTTTAATAGTCGCATATCAATTTATTTTACATTCTATTTTATTTATTTAAAAATTACGGCACTATTAAATTTTTTCTGGTATAATTTTTAGTTCATTAGACTCGCGTCATTTTATTTTTATTCTTCTTCTATATTGAATTAAGATAATTCAATAAATACACTAATTTTTTAAACTTTTATATGGAGATCATTCAGTGGCGTCTATCATTGTGATATTCTTGTAGCCGTCTCCTCTTCTTCTCTGTTGAAAATTATAACGTTGTCAGTTTCTGATTGGTAATGACATCATCAAGATGGAATACTATACGCCCGTCTTTATTTCTCGATACCCAGTCATATTTTTAATGTTCGGCCGACTTAAGCCCAGATTATTTGAACTTTCTTTTGTTGTAAACTTCTGTCTGTGAATTCAGTATTTATTGTTTTTCATAACAATATATATGTGACGTAATCATTGTTATATTTCACATCGATGTTATAAAAATCATCTATTATATTTAACATTAGAAAATAAATAATATTTAGTTTCAAATTATTTAAATCATTTTTTAGATTAAAAATTAAATAAAAAGAATCCCCAAATTATTATTATTATTATTATTATTATTATTATTATTATTACACAAGGATAACGTTTCCGGATATAGTTCCAGTTATACTACAAACAAACTTGCATCGGTCCGGTTACTCACTTGATGATTATCACTAGGGCAAGGATTTGTATGTACTAAAAGTTAAGATTGCAACGTAGTATAACGAGAAGTTAGACTTATGACTGTCTTTTGTTTTGGTTTCGCATACAAACAGTTGCATAGTATAACGAAAGGTTAGACTTATGACTGTCTTTTGTTTTGGTTTCGCATACAAACAGTTGAATAGTATAACGAGAAGTTAGACTTATGACTGTCTTTTGTTTTGGTTTCGCATACAAACAGTTGAATAGTATAACGAAAGGTTAGACTTATGACTGTCTTTTGTTTTGGTTTCGCATACAAACAGTTGAATAGTATAACGAGAACTTAGACTTGTAACTGTCTTTTGTTTTGGCTTCGCATACAAACAGTTGAATAGTATAACGAGAAGTTAGACTTATAACTGTCTTTTATTTTGGTTTCACACACAAACAGTTGAATAGTATAACGAGAAGTTAGACTTATGACTGTCTTTTGTTTTGGTTTCGCATACAAACAGTTGAATAGTATATTGAGAAGTTAGACTTAAGACTGTCTTTTATTTTGGTTTCACATACAAACATTTGAATAGTATAATGAGAAGTTAGACTTCTGACTGTCTTTTGTTTTAGTTTCGCATACAAACAGTTGAATAGTATAACGAGAAGTTAGACTTATGACTGTCTTTTGTTTTGGTTTCGCATACAAACAGTTGAATAGTATAACGAGAAGTTAGACTTATGACTGTCTTTTGTTTTGGTTTCGCATACAAACATTTGAATAGTATAATGAGAAGTTAGACTTATGACTGTCTTTTGTTTTGGTTTCGCATACAAACAGTTGAATAGTATAACGAGAAGTTAGACTTATGACTGTCTTTTGTTTTGGTTTCGCATACAAACAGTTGAATAGTATATTGAGAAGTTAGACTTAAGACTATCTTTTATTTTGATTTCACATACAAACATTTGAATAGTATAATGAGAAGTTAGACTTCTGACTGTCTTTTATTTTGGTTTCACACACAAACAGTTGAATAATATATACAATCTGCATTGCGACCTCACCTTTTATTGCATAGAAATCTTCCCAAACGTATCCTCTCTCTTGTAGACTTTTCTTCACTTGGTTAATCCATCTTTCTCGTCGTCTACCACTTGGTCGTTTTCCTTGTATCTTGAAATTTAACAGTATTTGTGGTAGTATTTCCTTTTCCTTTCTTTTAAATGTCCACACCATTTCAGTCTTCTTTTTCTAAATCTGTTGTTAATTTTCTATACTTAATGTCTCCCTGATTTTGTCATTCCTTATTCTATCTCTCCTTGTTTTATGTACCATTCCACATAAGAATTTCATTTCTGTAGCTTGGATTCTGCTCAGGTCTTTCTTTGTATATATCAAAGTCTCAGCTGCATGTGTTTAGAACTGGCTTGAAGTAAGTTTTCAACATTGCCATTTTACTCTAGGCGGATGCATAGGCTATTTATTCCAGGTTAATTGTTTAATTAAATTATAGACTTTTAAACTTTTCTCTACTCTTTTACTGATTTCAGTCTGTATTATCCCATTTTCATTCATCACCGTTCCTAAATATGTACATTTTTCCACTTTTTGTAGATTTTTCGCGTCCACGTCGTGGGAGGTAGTAAGGGCGTTTCAGGTTTCATATTGGACCTGCACATGGCCTGATGTATCAGCTCGACATGCATCATCCTGACGAGTACAGCTGAAACGAGGCTAAAGGGACTCCAGTGAAGGCACATCAATCCTAGCAAGTCGGTGGTGGATGATGAAATGCTTTCAAAAAACAAATAGGCCACGGGCATCAACAGAGTATATTTAAATATGTCAGAAACAGAAATGCGCGATCATTTAAATGACTAGCACTGCACATTTTATATTTCAATCATTAAATCTAGATTAAATCAAATTACTAGGGCATTCGATAAGAATTGGTAACACTGTTGTAAATCAGCGATCCTAGTGGTGACCATTGTAATCTTGTAGTATGTTGTTGAACAGTCTTTGTTATACAGAATGATTCAGAATAAATACTTACTTAATACTTAATACAGACTTTCCACTTTACAGCAGTTCGCCCTTGATTCCTGCTTTCCAGAGATTCCTATCTTCCCATTGTCCATCTTCCATACCCCTCTTCATCATGGCATCATATATTCCCTCATACCATGTTTCTCTACTTCTTCCCCTTCTCCTTCTGCCTGGTACCATCCAATCCAACACCTGTTTAGGCCACTGGTCTTCCGACATCCGTTGTACATGTCCATACCACTGTAGAGCTCTCTTTGTTATCCTATCGATAACAGTTTCTTGTGCATCCATTTCTTGTCTGATATATGTATTTCGAATATGTTGTAGCCTGGATATTATCATACTTCTCCGTAATCCATCCATTTCTGTCGCCAAGATTCTTTTCTGCATCCTTTCATTTATTGTCCAGCTTTCTGATCCATATGTAAGTATACTTTCTATTATTGTCTGTATAATCCCTTTTTTTGTTTTTCTGGTCAAATTTCTATTCCATAAAAGAACATTCAGGGATCTAATCGCCTTCCTTGCACAATTTACTCTATTAGTAATATATATTCAGAATAAATACGGGGTAAATCATAAATATGGCTATATGTTTGATCGCGTTGTGTGATGAAAATATTACCATTACAGGAAATATGAAATTATCGTTGGAAAGGCAATTATTCAAATTACAACAATGGAATAAAACTTACACCATTAGTCAAAATGGCGTTGAATATGCAACAGCAAATTACAATTGCTGCATGGGCAATAACGTATGCTAATGATCGTGAGGCCGCAAGACGGGCAAGACGTTAGCTCAAGACATCGACATGCTGAAATTAGTGATTGAGGAAGAAATTAGAGCTATTCCTCTGAACATGTATCATAACGCAATGAATGACTTCCCAAAGCGTTGCCAATTATACTTGGATACAAACGGCGAACAGTTTGAAGCAATAAAGCGACTTGCTTAGCGTTGTTGTAAGTGATTTGTTTTGTTCTATTGTTGTAATTTGAAGGATTCCCTTTCCAATGATAACATCATATTTCCTTTAATAATAATATTTTCGTCACAAAATGCGATCAAACGTATAGCCACATTTCTGAATCACCCTCTATTACAGACTTCTGGGGGTTGTACAGGGGACTAAGTAGATAAAGTTTTAGTAAGGAACCCATGTCCGAAAACCGGAGGAAGATCTTGCACGAATACTGGCGGGAGCAGAAATTTTATGGAGCACATATCAGGTCTTGTGGGGCGTGTGTATGAAAACATGCGTCGCATGTACACTTTGTGCAACGAACAACAGGGTCACCATGTGGAACCACACTTGTAGTACAACCCCTAGAAGTCTGTAATACTTATTCCGAACCACAAGACACGATATAAGCCCATTGTGTCTCTATGTCCAAACGTATTTTACATACAAAATGGTAAGTTTCTGGACATGGGTTCCTTATCAAAACTTTATACATTAGGTCCCTCTACTACCCCTAGAAGTTATTATAATTATTCTGAATCACCATATATGAATCTGTAATATTGAAAGAAATGCGAGCGACCTATGTAACACTCTGTATATATAAATATGGTATAAATATGTGGGCGTACTAAAATAAGGGAATAATTGAAAAATAAAGTACACAAAGCGACATAAATTAACACGTAAAAAATACACAGAATTGTATCAATGGTCGTATTAAATGAATTTAATATAGGATGAATTAATTTTTTTGCAAAAAATGTGTACTCAAACAGTCTTTACATTAAAAATATAGAACAATTTCAATTACAACGGTACATTTTAATTAAAACCTTTATATTCTACAGTAATTAAACATTTTTCATTAATGAAATATATATATTTTTTTATTTTCATTAGTCATAATTACAGGGAATTTTGCATAAAAAAACTATGTGTTTAAGTTCAAATAGGTTTAATTAAATTTTATTGAATTTCGGCACAATGTTTTTTAAATATTTTTTTATTAAATGCCCCCAGGTTTGTTATTTCGACATTGCTGGTGTTCTCTACTGGCAGTGGCGAACTTCTAACCCACTTCTAAGGTCGGGACGCCTGGAATATGGGGTTACGCTGCCCCGATGATATGATGGGTGATGATGATGATAGTGGTGAAACCAGGAAGTCCTTAATACTAAACTTAATCTAAGGTAGGGGTCCTCATCTAGGGGATATGTGGATGGCGACCACAAGGTGCCCAAGCTATGCAAAACATTTCTTCCACTTACTTGTGTTTTGCACTCTTTTAACTTTACTATCTAACCTCTCTTGGGTTAACTCTTGTTTTTTCGACCCCGACGCTATTAGGGCATCCGAGGGCTAGGGAGTCCTTCCTTTCTTCCATTTCTTCTTTCCTTTATTTTCTTCTCTTCTCCAGAAAGCCTGACCAGAGGCTATAAGATGGCAGCTCCATCACTGGTCTTGCCTTCCTTTGGCCAGCAACCAATCGAAGGGACTATTATTATGCTTTCAAGTCTTTATATGAGAATTTCCCATAAGGGAAAATTTTCTATAGGATCGTAACAGGCCTTGGCCTAATACTTGAAAGGAAGAAGAAGGTGAATATAAATTATGAACATTATGATGGTCATATATGTTCGGGGACTGTTTTATTTAAAGTTTGTAATGATCAAGAATAATTTATGTTTAAACATCTTTTCATATTTCAACTTCAGACAAAAATTGGAATATTAAATTATATTTTAAGTAAACAAGAATGTTTAATTACTATGCTTGTTAGCTATGCTACTACTGCCTTATATTTTTCCTGTCTACAAGATTTCTCAAGGTTATGTTAGCTCCCCTCTCCCTTCTAGCTTTCATGATTGTAAGTAATATACTGAGTTAAATAAGAATCATATAAATTATTACAGTGTGTTCAAGAATTCTTGTTGACTATTTAACTCGTGCCCCAAATGGGAGTCAATGACCAATCACGTTTCAATGATTTCTGTTTTACAACCAACCAGAGTAGTGTTTCACGAAATATTTATCAGTGTTAAATTTACCATATTAAAGAAAGCTCCTCCTTTTAATATTCTGAACAGGTCTGACCATTATTTTGCAGTGACTGAGCCTACAAGAAATACGGCTACCAGATTGTATATATAGTGCATAGATGTCAACACATTGCGCTTGCAGGAGTTAATATAAAAACATTTGTAGCAATTTATTATACCACCAAAAAAATAAACCACTGTTTGCACTTTCTTAAATGTA